>JALPQI010028272.1:0-10952 GCA_025490895.1 Thaumatotibia leucotreta | reverse complement strand
CCCGAAAACTAATAACTGACAATGGTCACAAAGTGTCATTTTTTCCGTCACTCGGGGCAGCCCACGACACACAATGACGTCAATGACACAAAGAGCTTGTAATTGAAATCGACACTTCGTGTCAATTGTGACAAAGACATCTGAAGTCTTCTGCGGAATATTTGATTAGGCGAACTACTTTTTTTTTATTGGGAAACTAATAATAATTGAACTAAATTGGAACCTAGGCCATTTAGCCTCCTGCCGCCCAGAGGCCTATTAAAAGGTCTCTTCAAACAAATGAAATCCTATTCTATTTCCTGCACTATTAATTCAAAATTAACTGGCATTTTTTTTGTCTGGGCGGCAGGAGGTTAGGTTAGTATTAGTACCCGAGAGTAAAGAGACTTTCAATCTGATTTAACGCCACTTTGACATAAATCACAATGAAAGAAGTTTCTTCCTAATTAATACATACCTAGTCAATGCCCCGCCTGAACGAAATGCTGGCTCCGCGCCCTGTAAAGTATTATTAAGTAGGTAAGTATTAGCCCATGGTGCTTAGCCAAGTTGCCAATCGCTTAAACTTAATCGTCAATCGTAAACGAAAGGCAGCTAACTGTCTTTGTCGCACTAATATGCAAGAGGGACAGAGAGGGAAAACTACGATACGCTACCAAGCGCTAGCGATTGGCAACTTGGCTAAGCATCCTGGCATGTAAATTAATTATAATTTTGGTGTTTTATCGAGTTCTGTTGGCTGTTGACCACGAAAGATTGTGTTTCGCGTCCGTTTTGGTGTCAATTCCAACAAATTCACTTTACGAGCAGTTTTCACGTGACCATTCCCATACATTATTACGGTCACGTGACTTATCGCTTATCGTATACGATTGCAGAATATCATCTTGGCTAGTCCTGCATACTCGTACACTTTGACGCAAAACTTCGAGCCTATCTATTTCAGTGTTATTATAGACAACAATGGCCACAGTCATTTTTTCTGTCACGGCTTACTACAATGACACAAAGGGCGGTAATTGAAATCGACACTCGAAGTCAATTGGCTTGTGGTGGCAAAAACGGGTCGTTGGCAAAAAATATTGACACATCTGCCTATAGGTCGTGCGACGAATTAGGGTGCGATTTTGACAAAAATCCAAAATATGCATTAACACCAAGCTGCGTGGAAGAGTTTTCAGTGATGCTTCAATTTATTTTTTTTAGTAATTCGCATAAGCTGTTTTTGCTATGCCTTAAGCGACCTGAATAAATTATTATTTATAAGTATACTTTCTATTTTATCTACTTCTACAAGCATTAGATCGTGTTGGTTTCATTGTAATTGTTGAGAATAATATTTATGTTTTACTGTAGTGCTCGATTTATTGAAATTATGATTAGATTACATATTTTAAACAATATATTCTATTCGAGACGTATATATTTTTTTATTATTACTTAATTATCTTATTTAGACTGAACAATAAAGTTATCAAAATTATTAAGAAAAACTGCTAATTATTATCGCATTATTTAAACTCTATATAAGAACTTGATTTGATTTGTAGTTTTGTAGTATTCATGCCATTAATCCTAACAAACATTCTGATTTATACAATTCCTAGCAAAATTGTATTACCGCATGACCAATTTAAAAATATATGGCCACAGTGTTTATTACCACATAAAGAATATAGAAGTGAAGTAAATATTAGAACCGGAAGTAGTTTTAATACTTAGACGATTCAAAAGAGTTTGTTGCTATTCCAATTTGAATAAAGAATTATTTGACTTTGACTTTATAAAAATATATGTCCACAGTATAATAAAACACGCACCCTGTCACACCGAACGTTGTGCACCATTTATCAACAATTTGCAACCAATTGAGCATAACTACCCTCGTATAGATACTATTGATGCGTTGCCGAATATTCGCCTCGCTAGCCTGATGTTACAACGATGAATTAGAAACTTATTATATTTCAATAAGTAGTAGGTACTTAATAACGTTTTAATTCAATACCAGGTGTTAATTAGGTTCCATGGAATAATAAGCAAGGTTTTGGAATAACGATGTAGTGAACCTTAGAAGATGATCTATGGGAATACTAGATTCATCACCATCATCATCAGCCCATAGTCGTCCACTGCTGGACATAGGCCTTCCCCAATTCGGGCCACTCCCATTGCCCCCCCCCCCTCCTGGATCCGCGCCTGCAATATTAACGACAAGGCCCTAAATAAGTCATTATTTCGCAAAAAAACTTACAAAGAACCCGAAGAAGCCATTGCATTATCAATACAAATTATTTTACTTTAATTTCGGTATTACCTACAAAATTTTAGGCTCTAGCATGGCTCTAGTTGTATTTTATTGATAAGCAATTATTGATTGTTAAAATAAAAACCTACAGGGTGAGGTGCCATTTTGAATTTCGCGGTATGATCGCTGACAATAACAATTCTTGTTATTCAACGTTTGTGTGCTAACGGCGTAACTTTAAAAAAACATACACGATCTTTCAAATTACTTTAGGTTTTACTCAAAGACAGTTAAGTTGGCAGTTCTGTTGAAAAAGGCGGCAACTGTATAGTGGCTTAAAGTCCGTAAAATGAGTTAAGAATGATCGTGAAATTGTCTATGCCCGCCCTCCGTCACGTGATTGAATGCCGCCTGTCACACCGTCATAAACAATTGACAATGATATGTACAGGGTTGCCAACTATTTTTTTGAGTTCTAGAGTAGGTATTTTCAAAAAAATACTCGTAAAATATAGAACACAAATATAGTACACTGTAAAAAAATGTTGTACCTACTTTTGTACAAGTTTTTATTTTGGATTATAAATATTAGATGTCATATACCAAAGAAAAACGACCAAGATCACCTATGTCCGAGGTGGGGATCGAACCCACCTACTCAGCTTTCGCGGCTGATGCCTGTACCCCTCGGCCACTCGATCGGAAGATCTTGGTATCATAGGTGATCTTGGTCGTTTTTTTTTTATATATGACATCTAATATTTATAATTTATATAGTATTAAGTAGTGTGACTACTGGAGAAAAATTTAAAGTACCAATCAAAATATTTAGTTGATAAATAATTTGATTTGTGTTTTCGCAATATGTTTTTATTTTGGGTTAAAATATGATCTAATTATATAAGTACTATTATTCGTTTATCGGTGTATTGGTGCTAAACTGTAAACTGTAAATATATGTGAATAAAATAAATAAATACTTACAAGATTTTTGTAAACCACTCCTATGAAATTTGAAGATAGGAAATGTTGCTTATCGATTTAAAAACCTTAAAAGTTTTTTATTTTGTAAGAACTCTCAAAATATAGTATTTTTGCGTACTATATCTTTCTTCAACATTATATAGTACAGGGACTCTAAATACAGTACAGTACTAGTAATATAGGACCGATCTATGCGGCACCTTTGCGGGAGGCCTATGTTCAGAAGTGGACGTATTTCGGCTGATATGATGATGATGATCGTACGGTTGGCAACCCTATTCTCGCATGCGAATACGTAAGTGTACAAACGGCTTTAGTGTTTTTAAATAAGCCGTGACTAACAGCCAGAAAAAATGTCTCTGGTAATAATTAACATGTGTTTTGGGAACAAATTAGTTGGCATTATTTATTGGCAGTGCTGAGAATTAGTTTGGAGGGTTAATCCGTGACCCTGAGGGATCAGTGTTTCTTCGTTAACCTTGCATTTTCATGGTGCCGTTACTAAATACCAGATTTAGAGATTATTACTTTGTAATTAAATTTTGTCCCTGATTTTTGTCGGTATAGGAACTATGCTACCCCAATAATACACGGTGCTGTTACATTTTCAGGGTAATTAAAAAAAAGGAGTAGGTTCTAAATTCGACTACGTTCTTTGTGTGTATCATTGGTTCTCGATATCGTCTAAAGACTGATTTTTCAATCCCCAGTTTAATCCGTACCTGCCAAATCAATGTTATCTCCGTCTTTTTTTGACTGATGTGCAGAGATCGGCCAAATGTGCGTCATTGTTCGCAATAATAAATAAATAAATATTTTTGGACATCTTTACACAAATCGACCTAGCCCCACGGTAAGCTCAATTAAGGCTTGTGATGTGGGTGCCACGCGACGATATATATGTATAATAGATAGATGGGCCTCGTACCTAATAGATTTAATTAGTGTGAATGATTGACAAAGCATGTTGCGGATGACATCGTTTGTAGGAATGTGACGAGGCCTGTGGCTAAGCTGTATCTGTTTCCCCCTGACGAAACCTGTGTTGTGGATTTTGAAAGACTGTATTATTTTAATTTTTGTTAAATTTATTTAAAAAAGATAGATACATATATGTAGATACTTAAATACATAGACAGCCAAGACCAAGGAACAAATATTTGTGATAAATAAATATACAAATAATGCCCTCGCCGGGATTCGAACCCGAAACCTCCAGCTTCATAAGCAGGGTCACTACCAACTAGGTAGGCTACGGAGTCTGGCCAAATAATATGGACATGACTCCAAAGTTGATTAATTTTTTTTTTCTGGAATCTACCAACTTGACACCGGTAACTATGAAAACCTTTGTGAATAGTGACATTAAAAAACAAATTTCAAGAAATAAAACTATGAAAACGGATAAACTCGCGTATATTAACTAATTTTAACTTCATTCCGACGTTTCGAACACTTTACAGGGTTCGTGGTCTGCGGATGACACCCACATCATGGTACAAAGGGATTTCATGAGTAATCCTCGCGGTAACCAAAGAAAATATTAAATTTCAAGAAATTATTCGTTTAATTATTCATGTAATCAAATTTGAAGTCATGTCCATAGTATTGTGAACAATTATGCACATTTGGCCGATCTTTGCTGATAAGTGATCATTTGAAAACAGGATGGTAATCATTTTAAGAGGGCGCATACACCCAAATCGCAGGTCGAAGATTGCATTTTAAGATGTCTTAAACATTAAAATATGCCAAAATATCATACATACAGAAACTACATCATATTTGCAAGGGCCCAATAGGGAACAAATCCGTAAAGGATTGAAGTTCGCTCGATAAAATGGAATAGGTATAAAATGGATAGGTTTATGTGTAGATTGAAAAATCAGGCCTTAATGGTTTAACTTTTGAAATATTACAGTTATTTGACACGGACAAACTAAAATTTGACTACATTAACCTCTTTAAGCCTTAGGGGCGTGTGAAGCCAGTTGCATGCTAAGACAATAATATACATAATAAACAAGAATTGTTATCATTACTACCATTGTTAAGATAAAACAACAATTCTAAGTAGGTATTTTATGGAACATAAAGCCGCTTATTACCCCAAAATGGTCTCGAAACTAGTTTACAAACGTTCCCACTGTTTGGGCAATGGTGATTACGTTCCACTAGATGCAGCAAAGTGTAGTTTCACCACTGTATTTGAAGGGTCCACGGAAAAAAACATGTCCAGTACTTAAAAAAATCAGGACAAATTCACACCTTATTTTGTAAAAAGTAAGTTGGTTTTTTCGTTCCGTAATTTGAATTGACTAGACATGTTATTTCCGTGGACCCTTCATTTGCTTTATTTGTATAGGTATTGGCACCAGAGTTGAGGTAAATGATTACACACACATCCAAATGAAGTACTAATTGCAAAAAACGTAGTGAATGAATGAATGACTTGCGTCAAAATATTGAAGCAAATGCCTTGTACAAACTTCTGGTCTATCTTACAGTTGCAGTTGGGTTTGCTGTCAGTACAAAAAAGAACACTTAATTTCAAATTCCCCGTGTGTTTACTTGATATGTTGATTGTTGATGTGTGCGTGACCTCAACTCTCTTGCCGATACCTATAACTTTTGTCTGTTTACTCGCTTTGAAATCAATCCCAAAATGTCCACTCTGTATACCAATCTTAAGTATAATATAAAAAAATTTAAACAAAATATGACTGACTTTCTGGCTGGCATTTGACGTCAGAAACGTTCGCAGATATATTTTTACGTTAATACTAATCTTATTTTAAAAAATCGACTAAAATGTATGTGAACTCAAGGTTTAAAATTTAATGTTCGTAATAGCCAAGATTATGTTCTAAAACTGCGTGATTATGGAAGATGCAAGTTTTTAGATTTGTTTAATGTTTTTTAAGATTCTAGTGACGATTGGTTTAGTGTACAGTACCCGGCGATAAAGTTTGCAGATCGGTCTTTGGAAAGCAACAAATAATATTGCATAAACGTCACATATGTTAGAGAGAGACGACGCCCTATAAAGCCGAGTCTCTTTCCAGAAACCGATGTGCAAACTTCATCGGTACTGTACAGCTGTGTTACTAGGTAGTCTGTCTCAAGTACATACTTCAGGACCCGGGGAATGGAGGACAGTTGTCACTAGACAATCGCTGTGCTCTGTGGCCTATTTCACCATAATTACAAGTGTGACAATTGTAAAATATCACGGTTACCTACTGACATCACAGGCCTCCGTAGGCTACGGCAACGGCTTACTATCGGACAATCCATGTGCTTGTTTACCATCAACATAAAATTATTACTAATAACGTTATTATATCGTTAATAAACTACTTTTTATTTTCCGAAACCCGTGACAATTGTCGCAAGGTTTAGAAAAAAAATCATTAAATCTTGGCATGAGGTTCAGATGTCAGAATTTTGCTACGAGTAGGTACTATTGTCGTGTTTTTTGTGACAGTTGTAATTTTGCTTCACGTAAAGTAGTAATTTTGCTGATGTATTATATAAGGTCCTGCACAAAATTTTATGTTGGCGGCAAACAAACGTACGGCCATTCCAATGGTAAGCGGTAACTGTTGCCTATTGACGCCCCCGATTAGAGAAACAGTAAATTTACAATTGTAGCACTTATCAATGTGCTGAATTTGGGGCCTGACCAAAGCGACACATTGCTATGACAAATGTCTATGCTACATGTAGTGAGAGGCAGTCTAGCTAAGAGACATGTCACACAAGCCGTATTGCGGTAATCGTACGTTTACGGATAATCACGTAATGGCCGATAAAGACGTGGAACGGCGCGTTAGAGCGCGATTGCTTTGACTTTTGACATCCTTTGTTGTCGGCTTACATGCAGCTCTAAGATGCACTGTGTCGGTGTCGAATTGCCAACCCCTGGGTTTCTCCTCTTAGACATTTTCTGTGAATCCTTCTACATCCTTTCCATCACAGATTTAGATATTCAGTAGATGAAGTAAATAGCACCATTTGTATGAGAACCAAGCGTGCCGACTTTTTAGCTGTCACTGAGACGTCACGGTCGGCATTTAGTGATGGGAAAACCTAAACGATTCAAAGACACCAATGACCCTCCGCCCCGCAACAATGCAGCCGTCTCTCTTGTACACATAGATTTTATATCTGTGGGCTCGCTCGCTCACTATTATATTTATTGTAGAACGAACAACACTAGTCGCTAAATTTGACGGACGAATGAGAAATGGGCTGTACTACGAAGTCGAAGTGATACGCGAGAGTATCGCTAGCGATTCATCATCTCCTTAACACACGTGGTCGATCAAACGCTTAAAGCAAACGCAGCAATGCAATGTAAACGCCGGTTTGTAACGTAATTCTATAGTTGCTTGGGTACATCCTTGGACGCATAAATAAAAATACGGAAAAAATGAATTCACGCACAATATTATTTAAAAATTACTTACGTGTGATGGGAAATATGTTTTCGTCTTTGTGCGCTGGAAATATTTGGGCTGGTGCAGTTAATTATCATGCAATTAGGCATCTTGTATTTTTTTTTCTTACGTGCGGCTGCAACAGCTGACGTATGTGGACTGTCATTAGAAATGGCCATCTCAGTGGCTGCCACTGAGTTCGGACACGCGAAGTAGATACATTTGCTTCTTCTATAGTGTATATTCATTTCTGTGGCATCCATAAACTGCGATAACTGCTTTCTCATCAGACAACATGTGTTTTTGTCGCTTATAGTAGCCGTACCATGTGTAAAGTCATGGCCAGGTATCGGTAACGTTAGGTTTCTCTCGATACGTAAAGCAGGCCATCACGCTCGCTTCGATATGTCAGTGTGAGCGCTATAGATTGCATTAGGTACGTATCGAGTAAAACCTAACGTATCCTTTACTTTCCAACTTATGGTACGGCTACTGGCTGTTGGACGTAATGCCCAAAATCTGGGCAGGCGGGTTGGCGATCGCAGTAGTGTGTCCACTCTGATAATCAATCTTCAATAGATGAATGGTCAGTGACAATGACAACTTCAATACCTTATGAAATAAAACTATGAAAACGGATAAACTCGCGTATATTAACTAATTTTAACTTCATTTCGACGTTTCGAACACTTTACAGGGTTCGTGGTCTGCAGAATGACTGAGGATCAGTTGAGAATAAGATTGTAAAGTGTTCGAAACTTCGGAATGAAGTTAAAATTAGTTAATATACGCGAGTTTATCCGTTTTCATAGTTTTATTTCATGCGTAGGGGAAGCCCGGGCAAAACGCATATGTTAAGGGAAAGTGATAAAATAAAATACAAGGACATAATCAATATAACTTTTATTACTTTTATTTTGTACTTTGCTTCATAAACTTTGAAAACAGCTATAAAAAAATAAAAAACTAAAACGATTTCTTCTATTAAAATAACTAAAATAAAAAAGTACCAATAATCCTTATTGCCCGCGGGGGTTGGGCAAAACGGATATACCATTTGGGCAAAAAGGATAACTGAATGTAGTCTTGGCATTCGTCACAAAAATAGCTGCCTACACCTGGATATGATGTACAGTTGTCATGCACCCAATTTTTACATTGACTGCACTGGATCCAGTCTTCACTCGGTGGTTCTGTGTATTTCTCTGCACACCAACCAAACAAAAGAAATTTTGGCTAATTTTACTAGAGATTTTTTTCTTGTTTGCTTTTTTAAATTTAGCAGTCTGTTCGACTTTGACAGGAGTGGATGTCCGATCTTTGTTTCTTATTTTTTCTATTTGTGTTGGGAGCAGCCATTGTTGGTAGAGGTCATCATAATCATCCATCTTGCCCATATTCGTTTTGCCCATAGTGCTAATATTGAATCGATAAAAGAAATTCAAATGTTATCTGTAAGTTATGAAAAAAACTACTATCGCAAATTGTAACAAATAAAAGTTATAATTATACACTATATATACAGTAAAATAAATAATGCACAAACCTTTGCGAAAATCGTAACAAAACACCACAAATTCTTTTTTTTTCTCTGCATAACAAATGAGCGCTTTCATGGTTTTAGTCAAACTGTCATGGCGTTGCCGATTGCATGCCGAATCATTATGGGCAAGTGTCAAAGCGCCATCTACTACCAATATTTAGAAAAATCGATTATTCTTCTTACCCGCATTATGCCTTTTGCCCGGGCTTCCCCTAATCCTCGCGGTAACCGAAGAAAATATTCAATACCTTAGTCGATTCTTACGACACCCACAAGAGTTGGAGCGGTGACAAATATCACCATTCATCATCATCATCAATTCAGCTATAAGATGTCCACTGGTAAACATAGGCCTCCCCTTTAGACCTCCACATACACAGGTTGGAAGCGACCAGCATCTAGCGTTTCCCGGTGATCTTCATAAAGATCGTCTGTCCATCTCGTGAGTGGAAGTCCTACACTGCGTTTCCCAAACCGTGGTCTCTAGTCTCTACTCGATCACTTTATGATTCATCATCATCATCATTACTAAAGAGCTACGCTCTTGTCGGTGGAGTAATCGCCATTCCTCTCTCTTCTGTGCAAGCCTTTTGACATCTGAGTACGACTCGACAGCCACTTTTTCCTTTAATTGGCTGAGGTATCTAATTATTGGTCTTCCTCTACTTCTCTTGCCCTCGATCTTCCCCTCTAGGATATTCAGAAAGAATTAAGCTGTCGTGTCGTATCATCATCAGCCTATGATAGTCCACTGCTCCACGTAGGCCTCTCCTATTAACTATGCGTATAGACGCATTAGGAGGCCCATAATCGCCACGCTGGGCAAGCGGATTGGCGATCGCAGTAATGTGTCCACTATGATGACGCTGCTGCCCATCAACAATCTTTTATTAAATAATGGTCAGTGACACTTCAATCCCTTAGTCGACTCTTACGACACCCGCAGGAAGAGTTGGGGTGGTGACAAATGTATTCTTACTGCCGTCACCACACGGCTATGGCGTGTCGTATCAGGTGGCCCATTTTGGATTAACTCAGAAAATCTATTGTACCGAGATATCACAGTTTTGAACCAAAAGGTGCTGATTAGTCCATCGAACTTCTAGACGCACGGCCGGGTTCCATCCTTACTTGGTAGACATTCCATTTATTTGCACGAAGCGCTTTGCTTCTTCTTTTCCTATGTGTACTGCCAAGGAGTGGCATTCTATTTCCGAGATCATGTAACCCGTCAGACTTCAAATCAAGGGTAAATAGGCACCTTCTGGGCGAACTCACTCCATCGTAGGCCGCGTCTCTGCCCTCGGCTAGTTTGTGGCCATGAGTAAGCCCATTTCAAATAAAAAAAAACAACTATGTCAATCTTAAATCATGTAAGCCTGCCACATGATAACACTAGGATTGTCACACGCCACACAATACCTTTCTCTTCTCCACTGCCCACACTTTACCTGCTACCGCGGACACCGAAGTTCGTAAATTTCGGGAATTTGTCTCTGTCACTTCAACGAAGGCGTCATTAGGGTCACAGGGATAAATCCCCAAATCTTTTCGTTCGAATCTGTCATTCTCATACATTTATTACTTATCGCTTATCGTATACGATTGCAGAATGGCATCTTGGCTAAGCCTGCTGACGTAGAAACCATGAGTTGACAAGTACTTAACCGTTACGTTAGCGTTTAGCCGTTTACTCCATACGTAACGCAATCCATCACGGTCCAATACGGTAATA
>JALPQI010028271.1:0-11504 GCA_025490895.1 Thaumatotibia leucotreta | reverse complement strand
CGTTTACCGCTAAAAAAAACCCATTTACTGTGGCTCCAAAGTTCCAAGACACAGCTCTTACATGTCAGGGAGTATTGGGATCCTCGGAGTCGACATTTCCAACGACGTCCAATTCCGATGTCACCTAGAGGGAAAAGCTACGCTGGCATCCAAAAAGCTCGGGGTGCTCAATAAAGCGAGGGGATACTTTACTCCGGGGCAAAGACTTCTGTTATATAAGTCGCAAGTCAGACCCCATATGGAGTATTGCTGTCACCTCTGGGCAGGAGCACCTGTATACCAGCTTGCACCCTTTGACTCGGTTCAGAGACGAGCTCAGTTTCAGTTTCAGTTTATTTATTCTTGAACAATACAATTATTGTGTCAGAAATTCCATTATGTAGGTACAGCTTACAACAGAAAAATAATTAACTAAATAGATAATTACAGTAGGTACACATACAATTAATATCAAAAGTATTCAAACATTGTTATACAGGATTATTATAATTATTAATAAATATTTCATCAATACTGTAGCAGCACCTTGTCAACAAGAACAACTTCAATTTCCGTCTGAATAGAACCCAATCCGTAATGACTTTGAGATGAGTGGGGAGCCTATTAAATAGAGTTACAGCCTGATGCCTTGCACAATGCTTAGCTACTTGCAGTTTTGGGAAAAAAATTGCGCTTTATATTTTTCGTACGTGTCGCTAGGCGGCACTCATATTCTTTAGGTGTACTGTGTTTCGCAACATCTTTTGACAACTGGGTAAGAAGTACAAGGACATATAAGCTGGGAACTGTAAGTATACCTAACTTCAGAAAGTATTCTTTACATGATACCCATGGAGGAATATGTACCATGGTTCGAATGGCTCTTTTCTGTGCAACTAGGGCTTTATTAAGGTTGTATAGAAAACTATTACCCCATAGCCGAATGCTATACCGCAGCTTAGACTCTATAGTGCATAATAGACGATTTGAAGTTGATCTAGACTTAACACATCCTCTTAGGCTTCTTAGGGCATAACATGCGGAATTGATGGAACTTTCTATTGCGCCCAACTCATATTTCCAATTTAGATTGCAGTCGATGTATAATCCCAGAAATTTACGTGGTCAACAGACATTAAGCAACCCTGGCCCATAATAACAGAAAGTGTATCAGTTTTCTTGGTGTTTTGTTTGAAAAGCATAACCTGAGTCTTATCTGAGTTTAGATGCAAATTGTTACAAGAAAACCAAGTTGTAAAAGCTGAAATAGCATTATTTGTAAGTTTATTGAGCTCTACCATGGTATTTGCCGAGATGACAGCATTCGTATCATCAGCAAAGAGAGTCAAAGAGCAGTTTGGTACCACACAAGACATATAATTAGCAAGGTCGTTAATAAATATGATAAAGAGAATGGGGCCTAAAATAGATCCTTGTGGCACCCCTCTACTTACTTTTACCAGCTTAGATCTAATAGGGCCCATGACAACTTTACAATCACCGCTAACTTCGTAGTTACTTATTTCTACATATTGCCTCCTATTCTGAAGATAACTATTTAAGAGGTGGTAGGCTTTTCCCCTGACCCCATAAAAACTCAAGCTTGTTCATCAAAATCTCATGGTCACACCGTGTCAAATGCGGAGCTGAGATCGAGGAACAAATCCCGCAACTCTCTTACGATCGTGTAAATTAGTGATCACATCATCAATCAAAACATCAACAGCGTCAGCCGTTCCCAGGTTCTTCTGGAAACCAAATTGTCGCGGGTTAATATGTCATCTCTTGAAAGTGATTTAGAAGTCGAAATTTAATTAATTTTTCAAAAATTTTTGAAAGTACAGGCAAAAGTGCTATAGGTCGATCATTTTTTGGGTTTTCTTTAGGACCTTTTTTGTAGACAGGGAGTATTCTAGCCACTTTTAGTTGGTCAGGAAAATAAGTACAATCGAAACAATTGTTAAAGAAACTTGCAAGGGGATCTGCCAATATATCAATACAGTCTTTAATAACCGAAATTGGCATGTCATCATGGCCACAGGACTTTTTGTTCTTCATACGCTGTACAGTTTTAACAATCTCCGCTGATGTAAAGGGTTTCCATGAAATATCACTATAATGCCTATTGCAATTAGTTTGGCACAGAAAATTTGTTGCTGCAACCGAATCACCAGTACTTAGACCTTTGGCAAGATCAAACTGTATAGAAAATGCGTCAGCTACGTCCCTAGGATTGCTTATGATTTTGTTATTTATATTTAAAGATAGTGGCTTCTGATTATTTGTGCGTGGTTTATTTCTGTGTTTGTTTACTATGCTCCATATATCTTTAGCATTATTCTTGGCCACCGATATTTCAGACTGAACAGCAGACCGTTTTGCAAACCTAATGACTCTCCTAAATATGTTGATATACTTAGCCCTATAATCCAAAACAGAAGCATCACTCGTTACTCTATTTACATTTGTAAGAACTCGTTTCATTTTACTGGATATCCTTATACCTCTAGTGACCCAAGCAAAAGATTGTTGTTTTGTTATTCTAACTCTAGTTGTCCGTTTACTAAATGCTGTCCGAATAGTCGACGATCCCAGACTCACAGGCAGTATTGAACCCTTAAGTCTAAGGAGAGACTTCGCCTCCTTATGTGTGTTCTATCGTCTGTACAATGGGTTGTGCTCTGAAGAACTGTTCGACATGATGCCAACGTCCACTTTTCATCATCGCACCGCTCGCCACCGACTGGGCGCTCATCCTCACACCTTGCAACCTAAATGGTCGCGCACCGTGCGGTTTCAGAGGAACTTCCTCCCGCGGACGGTCCGTCTGTGGAATGAGCTCCCTGCTGAGGTTTTCCCGTTGGACTACAGTATGGGGTTCTTCAAAAGAGGAGTGTACAAGTTCTTATTGGGTCGGCAACGCGCATGTGACACCCCTGGGGTTGCAAGCGCCCATAGGCTACGGTGACTGCTTTCCATCAGGCGGGCCGTATGCTTGTTTGCCACCGACGTGGTATAAAAAAAAAAAAAAAAAAACAGCCGGTCAAATAATTTTTCTCGAACTTATACAATTTTGTTGATTATGCGAAAAAGTAGATCCAAGTAATGATAATCGTATAAAAATAGGTAACAAAGCAGAATTCATAAGCATGATATTAGAATTAAAACATAAGATACGGAACCTATAAATAGGTACCTATACTAGATCCACTAACCATTATGCTGTACCAAAGTGTACTAGGGTCGGAAGGAAATATCATTCCAAAGATATCCCAAATTTTGCGCTGTCTGCAACTGTCAAAGAAAATTTGAGTCAACACATTCATCGCTCATTCAAACTGAAATTGATGTTCAAGGAAAAGTGAAAATCGCCGTGTCAATTACAACCTCGATCGAGGTTCCATTTTTCATTTCGGGCTGAATAGAAAAAATAATTTTCGATTTATTCTGTCTCTGAGCTTCACGAGTGCGTGGTACTATTATTCTGTGGCTGCCTTTCAATATTTTTTTACGTATTCATGTAATAATTATAAGAAAATATTTGGATCCTACGATATGGCTTTTGGAAATGTATTGCTTCGTTTTAGGGTGATAAAAAAACAATTGTTATCTTGAAGGTGATAAACGTGCTTACTAATACAATTTTATTAGTAATGCAGCACAGTACTGGATGTTTACAAAGCTATATTTGTGAGAAAATGACGTTCAAAATAGGGTCCTATTTTTAATAATGCCTAATTATTAACAGTTTTTAAACGTACTGTGCTGCATTACTAATAAAATTGTATTAGTAAGCACGTTTATCACCTTCAAAATAACAATTGTTTTTTTATCACCCTAAAACGAAGCAATACATTTCCAAAAGCATTTTGGAAATGTATTGCTTCGTTCGCATTTTGGGTATACCCAAGAGCAAAAGTTTTGGGTCAGCTGTAATATTCAAAGAAGATATTGCGATCACTCTGGTTTCCAGCATTTCTTTTATATTTAAGGTTGTACTTAGTATAAGATGATTTTGTATTGTTACTTCCCTACTTTGACCATCTAATAAAAAAAAAAACTTTTAAGCAGACAACTCCGTAGATTTCAATTAAGGTTTGTGATATGAGTACCAGGCGATGACGGTGATGATGATGACCTAGCGACGATATACATATATAATCGATATATACATATAAATACATAGACAGCCATGACTTAGTTATGATAATCGCCCCTTTGCTATAAGTTTTCGGTGTCCCTTTTAAAGTTCTGAACTTTCTCTTTGTCATACCAATATCGCAACAATCTTCCGTTTTATTACTGGTTACAAAGATCGGAAGAATTCAAAACTAACCCGATATTAAAGTGGATTACATCCATCTTGAAAATTCGTTGAAAATTACAAAGGGTTTGCTCTTGCGTGTATGGTATTGACTTGCATTTCCAAAGTAGCTATAAGTAGTAGATAGTTATATAGTACAATATACAGCGGCGGTAATGGATTGCGTGTAATGGATGATTTACGTATTCCATTTTCATTCAGAGTGAAGTATACAGGGTAAAGCAATATTGATCTACATATAAGAATAAAATTTTGTATCTAGAATATGAACCCAAAAGAGAAGGTGGTTTTCAAGAATAAACAAATAAAATAATAAAATTCGTTTATTTCAGACCGGATTGATCCATATTTTGTTATTAACAATAATCTTAAACCCTGCATTAGACACACCTAAAAAAACCTTTTTTTTAATGCGATCCAGTTTAGGCTTGTCCGTTTTTGACAGTTATTCTATGGAGCATTCCGAAAGATTTGAATGCTGGATTCCTGACCATATTTAGAGTCTTTAACGTTATATAAAATTTCCTGGATTTGGCTTGGTTTCAGAGATAATAATCAACCTTTTTTCGACGTAACTCGTCATTTAACTTATTTTTGATTACAAAGCTACCAAAATGTCTTCTTACCACACATTTTGCCTGACAATCAAAAAATACGAATAGACTTGACGAAATAACCTGTACCTAAAAAAACAATTGAAATAAATAATTTAAACAAATTGTTGTTATGATAAAAAGTACTGCAAATGTTAAATAATAATAATAATAATACAACACAGCAAATTTCTCCAAAGGGCCTCTACGTGTTGGATCTGTATCCCCGCGCAAGCCTATCAAAAAACCGGGATTTGTAAGCCCGTGATTCCCAAGGAGATACAAACATAATAATAATAATAACTTTATTTCGGACTCAGTATAATCCATTGTTTGTTAGTACAGCTTAATCTATGTTAGTATAGTGTTGGTAAAAAGTATTCAAAAAGCCTAAAAAAAGAATAACATTTTTTTTTGGCATTAGGTCTCATAATATTTTTTGTTTATTTTGATGTCTAGAATGCATAGTTAAAATCTTCCAGAATGCTCGCGTGCACCCTGTAGCTAGTACCTAAAGGACGGAGATCTATCTCGCGGCGACATACTATCGCACCAATCATGTGCTAAGTCTAGGTCAAGCAAAGTTGAAAGGGCTAAGGTTCCATTCTTTTAATTCCCGGTAAATTTTAGAGTGCCTGGCATTTGCCAGGCTTTACCGGAAGTTAGGTAAATATAGTTCGTGAAATATAAATTGGTAACTTTCTACCTACATTATACTAAAAATAAACATTCAATTTATATTTCTCGAACTATACCTGGAATCTGGAATCACTTAACTTGAAAGCCGAAGGACAATAAAGTGCCTTGTAGTATCGTGAGTTGGCAACTAAACGATCAAGTTAGTATTTACTCAATACGTAAAGTAGTCGTGTGTTGCTCTCCAGCCTGACCATAACGCCTGATTAACCTCAAGAAAGTAGTCAATCACGCTTGTTCTAATACATCAAAATATTCAGTGTGTTACCATAACCCAGGTTTTTACGAAAATTGGTAATGATACACATTATTGGCAATCGTTGTCAAGTATTAAGAGTTGACAAATATTTAAATTAACCGAACAATTAATTTTATTTCCTTCGAACGGTCAATGTAACGCGTGTACTGCTTAGTTGTCAAACGTTGCGAGTGGCTTTATTGTGTGTGGATTTATTTTGAAGTACATTGCTTCTCAATTAACTTTACTTAGAATGTTCAGTAATTTTAAAATTAGAATTTTAAAACAAATTATGCATACAGGGTGTTCGTTTCGATATGCTATAAATAAGACAGGTTACTTGGGACATTAATAGAAGTTGTCTGGTATACAGGCTTTTGGAAAATTCGATAAAAAAGATTTTTTTTGTTTCCATACATAATAAATGAAATGGTAAGTGTGAGAGAACCTTAAGAATAAAATAAAAGTTAATCTCAGGTAACTGACGGCACATGTCAAAATAAGTAACATTAGAATGTAATAAAGGTTGCAATACACATGTTCAGGGTGGCACACTGTTTCATAGACAGAAGTTTCATAGAATTTCGTTTCACAGAAATTTGTTCATATATTATTTGGATCATATACTTTCTGTTCCAATATTATTGTTTCATAGAATATTCAATTGCTTAAAACATATTTCACAGACATTCAGTTCCATGTATATTGCTATCTAACTTTTTTACTTTACAAAGTAACCAAACAATAGAATTACATTTCATGTATTTTTGTTTTGTAGGCACTTATTTCATAGATTGTTGTTTTATAGTTACTAGTTTATATAATATTTAGTTCCACTATTTACTTTATTGCATAGTGATATTCTTACCTAATGAGTCATATTTCATGTAAGTATTTTGTTTCTTATACAGTGATTCGCCCTCCCTCTAAAAAAACCAAACTGCTACCAGAAAAAGTAGGTAGATTGTAGGCAAAGTAGGTTAGGTAGGGTAGGTTGGGTTAGGTTAGTTAGCTTTTCAGTCTGTTCTAGCCTCGAAACCTAACCAATCCAAGTAATAAATCAGGGCAAAACCGACTTGGATTGGTTAGGTTTCGAGCGTAGTTTCCCGGATACATAAAATACCTACTTACTTTTAATTAATTGTTTACGTATCGTCATCCTTGCGAAACCAAAAAAGGGGGGACGGGGGGGCGAAGCCCCCCATAAGGGGGGTTCGGGGGCGGAGCCCCCCGCATTAAAAAATAACAAATTTGTACCTCCCCTGCCTTAACCTGGATAGGTTCGTTAGTTACCTTTTATCCCTTAGAGCAGAAATTCGTCGACCGCTTCCCAGGTCTAAATCGCGTACTAAAATTCTTTGAACAAAGGCATTTCTTTTGTATTTGTATAATGGTATGTAATGATAATTCTATAGTTTAATTATGACTGAATAAAAAATATTAAGTTTGATACAATGACAAACAACATTCTATGAATATTCAGTTTTTGAAACAACTGTTCTAGACAAAAAATACTATACGAATTAATAATATTTGATTGGATACGCTATGAAATGAAATTCTAAGAACTACATATCTGAACAATAAAAAATATACAAAACCAGATTATACAATGTAAGAGCTCTGAAAAATGATCATTCTATGAAATGAAAATACTAGAAACATTTTCTATGAACCAATATTCTGCGAAAATTTTGTCTATGAAACAACGTACAACCCATGTTCAGTGATTAAACTTATTTTTATAATAACTCAATAACAGTAAGAGTTAAAACACTAGTTTCTTAGAGAAATTAGTTATATTTGACCTAAATAAGCTTCCGTTAAAGTTATAGCATATGAAGAAAAACACGCTTGTTTGGGTTAAAAATCTGCATCTCAATCCACTGTCTGAGTTGGAATCAGTGGTCGGATATCCCGGTGCAACAAGGGGTGAATGACCTCAAACATTAGACTAATATGGATATACCACGGGATTCCACAAAATTACATCCAGTAAAGTTTAGTAATATTATGTAACGCAAAATAAGTGCATGTACATACAAGCGTTTATTATTATGCGATTTCGACAATTATTTTAAAAGATAGGTTATAAATTTTAGTTAGTACCAAATAGCCTTTTGGTATGAATATTCTTAAATAAAAGAGTTTAGCTTTAAAAATAGAAGCTTTTTACTAAGGCACAATAGGTTCCACTTCTAGAAATTGCGAACGTAAAAAAAAACAGAAATATCATATAATACACGATTATTTTAATCCGTGATCAGGATTAAAACAATATCCATACCCAGCCTAAATTAAACATTTTTGGTGAGGTCTCCCGCAGATACCTCAAAATTTTATTAATTTAAAGTTAAAGAAAAATTTTATCCAATAACCACTGAATGGTACATGGTCTTCCTGAGGTCATCAATTACTAAGTTAGAAAAAATATACGGTTACGGATTAAACATCCTCGTGTATGTAACATAAAATCAAACATTTTTAAGCATGAAGACTTGACACACCTATGCAGACACATTAGAGTAAATATATGTATTTTATGGAAGAATTATGGCTTACTAGGTTCTATAAAGTTAAAATAGCATATAATTATTTTCTCTAGATTCTCTATTTTCAATCAATTCCTTTTCACATCTAAAATCCATTTGTATGCCGAAAAAGTCCTTTCCACTTCTACGGATGTCAGTGGAGCAAATTTGTAAAGAGACACTTTATCAGGTGCGGTATTATTTGAAATTTGGTCTACGTATTCTCTAATGTCATCCAAATCTGGATTTCGTGCCATAACTGCTTCTAATTTAATCTGTGTAGCCATATTCAATACTTTTGTAAAGGGGCGTTTTCACAAACCGTTATTCAAGAATTTTTTTTTAATTCGGACAAGTTTGGGTTTGTTCGCCTTAGGATCACGAGCTCTTTCAATCCTACTAGGAGAAAAAAAAGTGACCAAAAATGTTTTTTTTTCCATTATGCTATCGTTTTTATAGACTTTGTATGGCGATAGCGTACTGGAAGAAATTAAAAATGTAAGAAAATTGTGGGACAGTTTTTTTCACCTATCAGAATTAAAAGAGCTCGTGATCCTGAGTCGAACAAGCTCAAACTTGTCCGAATTGAAAAAAAGTGTTTTGAACAACAGTTTGTGAAAACGCCCAAAGATTTCGTTAATGTTCGCAATTTGAGCTGCCTTTTTAAGTATACCTATCAGATCTATATTTTTTTTTCAAACTAAACCCGGGAATTTAGGTCATATCCATATTAACTTTTCTACTTGGTATCCCCTTGTGTTGCACCGGGATATCCGACCACTGGTTGGAATACACGTAATCGTTACTTGCGAACTCATGTTACGCCTACCGATGGGAATAAAAACAGTATATCTGCTGATAAGAACAAGGAAAAGCTCGAATAGCATTCTGAAGGTGATTGATTGGTTTTGTCAGGCTAGTTGGTAGTGACCTTGCCTACGAAGCTGGAGCTTCCTTGTACGAATCTCGGCAAAGGCATTATTTCTGTATTTAATTATGGTCACGTGACTATCGCATCGATTTCACAATAGTATTTTGGTTAGGCCTACAGGACCAACACGTAATGGAAATTGACTGTAAAGTCAGCCGTACGGACGCCGGGGGACGGGCTATACTAAGGAATCAGATAGTGATATTCACCTCTCATTCCTTAGTATAGTTCCGTCCCTATAACTTACGTAAGAACTTACAGGTGTACGAGCGCTCTTAAGCTTGGCAAAAATGCGCAAAGAATAATACTTCTTCCATTGAGAACATTCACAGTTTTATATTCTCTTCGATGCATTGCTATAGCTGATCATATTTGTTGTCAGTTTTGACAGATTCTGCGACCATATATAACATGGACGTCTAACGCCAGCTCAAAAATGCCCCCAAAACCAATTGTTCAATTGTGCCAAGATGGGCAGGACATAGCACTTTTCGTGACACGGCGCATATTTCGGCGCAACATCTTTGACAAACGTTTATAGAATATAGCCAATCAAAACTTTAGTTTTAAATGGCGGTTTAAGTATTTATAGGTTGATATTGACACTCATTACCGTGATGCATTGAAGAGGGGGTGACACTTGTCAACTAAAATTCAAAACCGTTTTTGATAGGTAATTTAATATGGCTTGCGGCTTTCATGTTTTATTTGTTCGTAGGGGTTATTCGCGGATCGTCTAGAAAGCAGAATGACTAGTTAGTTGTTTTGCCTAAGCTGCAGTTTACCCAACGTGCAATCGGTCTAAATCTCAAATTGACTAAAACGCAAAATGCCTATTTCGTATACTGCCTTCATAGCACTATGACTAAAACGCAAAATGCCTGAACAGTTGAGTGCAAAAGTTTAATGATACAGAATCAAAAGATGAACCAGATGGCGTGGGTCATTAGTTATTAATCACCAAGATTGATGATTCCTTTTCAGATAATAAGTAGAAAATATATTTTTTGCATACAAAGGGTTAGTAACGACTGGTCTACGACGCAAAACGTCTCGTCTACAGTATTTTTTTCGGTTTTATCATAACTTCAAAGTGATATCGACGGAGGCTCCTATTTTGTGAACTTTGGCCTTCGGCCATTTGCAGATACCTAACGAACCTAACCTACCTATACATAGTGACTGTTTGTGACTGTACTCGCAAAAACAAAAGACAAAAGTAGGCAAAATGCGTTCTTGTCGTTCTGAGTGTTGGGTAATTTGCTTTCAAGTCGAACTAAGGTTTTGGCATAATGCTCGATGGTCAAACTGTAATGTAGGCAAAACAACACACTTGTCATTTTGCGTTCTAGACGATCCGCGAATAACCCGTAAAAAATATTACAATTTGCTACGACATTACGTAAATTGTAAATTCGTTGCGTAAATTGTAATTATGAGCGTTGAAGGTCTATTGTTGTCGTATTTCAATAAATGACTCATTCCAGCTCCTCCGTATTGTGTGATGGCGCGAAATCAGACGAAACAATGACATTCGATAAATTTAAAGGCAACTAAGACTCCCGTGCTTGTAATAATAAATAGGAGTGAAATTATATCGATATTAATTTGTGCCTTATTACCAGTGATCGGTATTTTGGATTCTCCCGGCGGGTCTCCTATAGTAACTTGAAAAATAAACTTAAATTATATTGCCATATTTCTGTTTCATAAACTATGCTCTTGTGTGTTAATACAATAGTGTTAAATAAAATTTTGTAGTCACACTGGTAATTTTTTATACGGAAATCCCGCTAGCAACCCAAAAAACCGATCACTGCTTATTACCTACTTCTATTCCGCCTTCGGAGGCTATCGAACGTTTTGTTTTACGTTTTTTCTGTTACTTTCGTGTATACCCAACTAGCAAAATTTCGTCATATAATCGTCGCGGAAACGTAACATATTCAGGCTTTTAGCTTATGAAATTGGTCATAAAAACGTAATAATTACGTTTATATAACGCGATTTGGGCCCATATTACTCAGCTTTTTAGCCATATAAAAGCCATTTAACTGAAACTGTCACCACTTATTAGTCATATAATAATCATCGCCGTGACCACTTTATAGCTAACTAGCTGTATAATAGCGACTTATATAGCTTTTATATGACTTTTAATCATATAAGAGCCATATAACCGTTGAGTTAGTTATTTATTGATCATATAATC
>JALPQI010028269.1:0-12295 GCA_025490895.1 Thaumatotibia leucotreta | reverse complement strand
CTAATAGAAACTGTATTATGAAACAATAAATCACACAAAACATCAGAAAACGCTTACATGTACAAAGGGTCTAGCAGGCTAACCTAAGAAGATTGGCCCCCGCAGGGGATTTGGTTGTAATTTGAGGTGCAGTAGTGGCAGGCCCTAAGAACACTATATGCGTAATATCAGCCCTCGAACTTCTTTTGTTTTAGACTTATTCACAAAAATGTCAAAAAATCATGGTAATTTTTAAACTGTGATATTAACTAAACCAAGTAAGCGAGAGTAACCAAATAAATTCAGAATTAAAGAGCGTGAAATGGGGTTCATAATGCATATTTTTAAAGATATTCATATCTTTAAACTTGGATGAAAAAAAAAATCTTTTTTTTTCGGTTATATTTTTTGCCACTTCTCGCAGAGGCACAACTACCAAAAAAAATACTTAATAAGCCACAACTCACAACTACGTATACATTTAAAAAGATTTTAAAAAATCATGGTGCGTCATGTCAAAAAAAAACATTTACGAACGTATGTTTTCGCACTATCTGTACAAGAACACGACAATCATTGATAAATCATTTTTATTACTATTCCATTTTAACAAATAATTCCGTAGAGCAATCAGAACAATACAATTCTTCTATATTTACAAAAATCATACTCTTTATCGTCCCAAATATAACTTAATTGCAAAAGTATGTTGTTGTGTATCTTTATAATCCAAAAACATAAATTTAACCTCCTGAGGCCTGGTGACGTCACTTACTTCAACCGAATTTTAACTTTGACACTATATCTATAAAAAAAATCAAATGTCAAAATGTCAAAATGTTATGTAATATATATATGACTCAGGGCCTCACGAGGATAATTGTAAAAAAACTTAACTTACATTAAGTACTTGTATTGTTTTAGATGAAGGTTATAAAGTCGAAAATATTTGGGCTCAACATACCCGTACAAATGTGCAAGGAACTTTTTGTAAAATCCTTGCCTAACGTTGGGATTTCCCTTTCGGATGAAAATATTGCCCTTAAAAAAAATGTGAATATTGTGGAATTGAAGATAGTTATATTTGGGACGATAAAGAGTATGATTTTGTAAATATAGAAGAATTGTATTGTTCTGATTGCTCTACTGAATTATTTGTTAAAATGGAATAGTAATAAAAATGATTTATCAATGATTGTCGTGTTCTTGTACAGATAGTGCGAAAACATACGTTCGTAAATGTTTTTTTTTTGACATGACGCACCATGATTTTTCAAAATCTTTTTAAATGTATACGTAGTTGTGAGTTGTGGCTTATTAAGTAATTTTTTTGGTAGTTGTGCCTCTGCGAGAAGTGGCAATAAATATAACCGAAAAAAAAAAATTTTTTTTTTCATCCAAGTTTAAAGATATGAATATCTTTAAAAATATGCATTATGAACCCCATTTCACGCTCTTTAATTCTGAATATATTTGGTTACTCTCGCTTACTTGGTTTAGTTAATATCACAGTTTAAAAATTACCATGATTTTTTGACATTTTTGTGAATAAGTCTAAAACAAAAGAAGTTCGAGGGCTGATATTACGCATATAGTGTTCTTAGGGCCTGCCACTACTGCACCTCAAATTACAACCAAATCCCCTGCGGGGGCCAATCTTCTTAGGTTAGCCTGCTAGACCCTTTGTCACATTGCAATCTAGTAGAAGTGATCTAATCAACAACTTATGTCTAAATATATTAATTATGTTATGTACTGTTTATACGCGCATATGGCTACATAATTATATACTGCCTTGCAGAAAACCTTTTACTATGAAAATATAAAAATAATTGACACTTATAAAATTATAATAAACAAAATTATACTTAATACTAAATATAGAAACCATATCGACATTGCGGAATTAAGACTAGTTTTAGAGCGTGGTATAATTAGAAATAAATATTTATTATCACTGGCTTTTATGAAACATCTGACTATACCTGACTATTCTATTTACAATCAGTAGTGTACGGACAGTTGGTGGCATTTGTTACAAGACGAAATGCATAATAATTATTTTGTACCAAAATAGAAAAACATACAATTCTCATCAAAAATAAATGATCACGTGTTCGATTGTATACTTCAAAGTATACAATCTAACACGTGATGCATGCTAAAATTGGAACAATTCATTCGTTCAATAATTATTCATTCAATCATAAAAACTAGTAAGTCGACTCCATTAGTGCCTATGTGACAAATGGGTCGAAATTATTTCGTTGTCTTGTTTCATACCACTCTGTCACGCTTTAAGTTGCTGTTTCGACTTAGTATATAAAAAAAATCCGGTGAAATTTTATTTCTTTTTCACGCTAGATCAGATCCATACATCAGAAATTAAAAATAAAACATCATCTCATACAAAAATCACCACTGCGTCACGTTTTTTAGGGACATAAAATAAGACAACGAACATAGTTTAGACCCAAATACCACCAACTATTCGTACGCTAATAATCAGAATTTAATTGAATTTAAGTTTATGAAAATAAAAAAAAATACTAAGCATGGTTTGAATGACAAGTTTAGCAACTTTCAAACCGCGATAACCAAAGTTGCTAAGGTAGGTAGTTGTTTCGGTGTAGGTACTTTGTACGTGAACAGTCTATATCCGGGATATCTGTTAATACAAGATGAGCAGTCTGTGTAGTTAGTGGTCGAGGATGCGAAGGTTGCCGGATACGATTTTGTTCTCGAGGACCGCTCCTGATGGGATGTCGATTCTGTCGCCGTGGTTGGCGATTATGATCACCGTACCCTGAAACGTGAGGTCTTATTAAATACATATCGTCGCTATAAAGATAATGTGATTGTTCCAATGACATTGAATAAGTAAGTAGAGCGGCGATAATGTAAATATCGTTTAGTACAGCTCCTGTTTAATTCGTTATTATTTAACTTATTTAAGTGTATGGGATATTCTTATAAATATTATTTTTGTGATAAATACTCAGCGATGCCCTTGCCGTCGTCATAATATTTGGCTTTGGAATAAATAGGTAGTAAATAAAAATATAAAAATATTTTGTGGAGCCTAAATTATTTACAACTATGTAACGCTGTTTGCTATAAAATAAATATCGTGGTGATATAATTATTTCGACGTACTTTTAATTTTATGCGTACAGGAATATTTAAAAACAAAAAATATTCAATCAAAATGTTAACTCTGTAGTAAGTGTCCAAACTAAATGGTAAACAGTAAGACAACTTTACTAATATAATTCTTTAGCAATCCCTACTCATCGACCCAAAAGCTTAACAACCATGAATAAAAATACAGAATATCTCACCTTCAAAGACACTCCTCTTCCAAAAGTAACATCTCCAGAAACCGTCAAATGGTCCAACTCGATCAAATCCGGAATAGTCGCGAACCGATTCAAGAACTCCTTCACTTTCGCGAAGTGATTATCTCCCAATTTGACCAGTGGAGTCGACGGAAACATCCTCTGCTCAGACATCACCAACGAGCCATGGGACAGGCTGTACAAATTAGACATAACTAGGAGTAAATCTGAGCTCTTTTTCACAGGCAAAAATCTAGACCTAGGCACGTTCACTCCCAAACCGCCTTCGAAGCATTTCATAGCGGCACCTACAGCTGTTTCCAGCTGAATCACATTCAAACCGTCAGCTAAATGTTTGTTATTAACAATAATTTCCATGTTTAAAGAGCCTTGTTCAACGACGCGTTGGATTGCGTCTAGTTTGGCCCACAAGTTGTTGGTGTTAAAGAATTTGAACTGGCTGACGGATTTGAAGTCGTCCACGTGTTCTTTGGGGACTTGCGCTATTTCGAGGAGTCGCAGTTTGTCCTCGTATTGTATGAGGGTGCCTCCTTTGACGTCGGCTCTGGTTTTATCGGTGACCTGTAAAGATATTGAAAAATTTTCAATATTTTACCATATATCGTTGCTTAGCACATTACCCAAAATCACCGTGCGACTCGGTCAATTTGTGTAAGATTGTCCTATGATATTTATTGTTTATTTATGAATACATATATTGTTTTAACGTTGCTGGTACAAATGGTACAATAAGATTAGTTGAGAATATTGAGGTCTACAATGGGACCTAATTTGAGGAAGTCACTATTGTAAAAATATTGTTACCACCTTAAATAAGTAATTGGCACAGAATTAGATTTGGATAGAAGAACCAAGTTAATTCATTTGTATGGCGGCCGAGTGTGTCAGATTTTGTACTGAAGTTGTTACTTGCCTATGATTTTAAATATGTCTCAGGCCCTTGAGTATTCATATTTTTCTGTGTTGTTGCAATTAATATTACTTAAGGAGGCACTATTAATGTTTTTGTTCACTTCAATTACAAAATTTGACGCCCGAAAGCTGCAAGCTGCGATTAAAGACGGACAACTCAGTAAAGTTTACTGAGTTCATTTGACACGCTAAGTAGATACGTTTGCTTGATCTATGGTATATATGACATCTGTGGTCATTGGCATGACAGGCGACTGAGGGTCAAGATTGATCAAGCATCAATAGTTGAGTATATTGAGGTCACTTGGACCTAATTTGAGGAAATAAACATTCTTACCTCCATAACAAACTCGTGGACAGGCCGTTGAGGGTCCGGATTAAGGAGGAGGTTCAAGATGTTGAGGTCGACGGTGGCGCCCAAGTTGTCAATGTTGCTGATGAAGCAGTAGGTCCTGCCTTCTTTGATGAACTTCTCTAAAAGACCGGAGTTGTGGAAAGACTCGTAGAAGTCGCCGTGCCCGGGTGGGTACCACCTGGAACAGAAACAAATGAAGTTTAAGATGAGTCTTTGCATATGCGATCGTTTCAGCGATATACCGTTAGCGATAGCGTTCCCATCGTTGGCAACGGTCGTCTGTATGGTTCTTAACCGTAGTTGACCTATGGGGGAAATCCACGAACCGTGATATCAGTTACCAATTCTTTTCAGTGTTACCATATTCATTAAGTAGATTTAAACAAATAATATAAACAGAAATGAAATAGATTTTATTTTAGCATCGCAATTAGATATAATTAAGGACGTCAGTACAATTAACCAGATTAAATTCAGTTCGGTTCACAAGCCGCTCCGCGCAAAACTTTCCTTTAATTTTAAAATATTACGCCCAAAAACCTTTTCCACCCGAATCAAGAAATTAGATAAAATAGCACTAACAAACAATTATGAAGCATTTAATCTCGAATTGCAGAACCAGTTTAACAGTCTGAAGGTCGATGTTGACGACGTTGAAGCCCAGTACCAGAGAATCCTCCACTGTATTAAGATAGCCAGCAGTAAAATACAACCAAAAAACAAAAGGCAAAGTAAACTATCACCGACTACAAGAGAATTAATAGAACAGCGACAACACTTACCAATAGCATCTCACGATTTTAATAGATTCGATAGACAAGTAAAACGCAGTATTAGACGTGACATCCGCAATTTCAACACAAATGCAGTCAAAACAGCCTTGAATAAAAATATCTCATTGAAGACAGCACGTCAGGGCATCCATCAAGGAACAAAGTCATGGATAAATAACCTGACAGACGAAGTAGGCACCAAACAACATAGTCGAGACAAAATCTTAAGCATTTGCACGGGCTATTATAAAAAACTTTACTCTGATTCTCAAAAATCCACTACCATTAGTCAATATGTCTGCACTGAGACCATTCCTCCAATAACGGGCTATGAAGTAAACCAGGCTCTTCGGACCATGAAATTTGGCAAAAGTCCAGGAGACGATGGACTCAACACAGAATGCCTCATTCTTGGGAAACGAACGTTGTTACCTTACATGACCAATTTATTTAATTGTATATTACAGACAGGGAATATGCCTCAACAGATGACCCACGCTAACATTATATTGCTTCATAAAAAGGGTGACAAAAGCAATATTAATAACTATCGCCCGATAAGTCTAGTCTCACACCTATATAAAGCTTTCGTTAAAGTAATAGAACGTCGCATTGCTGGGCAACTAGACCAACACCAACCTCCTGAACAAGCGGGATTTCGACCCGGTTTCTCGACAACAGACCATCTACAGACCGTCAACCAGACCATAGAAAAGTGTCAAGAGTACAATAGAACCCTATATCTAGCCTTTGTAGACCATACAAAGGCTTTCGACAGCATTTCACACTATTCCATATTTACAGCACTTCAGCAACAAGGTATCGAGTCCACATACATACATTTACTAAATGCCATTTATGACAATAGCACGCTTTTCCTTAATTTTTTTGGATTTCTCCCGTACATTCCTCTTTAGTGCACGCTTTAGTAGTAGGTATACTATCTTTGGAACAAGTCTTGGATTGAAAAAGTAAATTGACAGTATTGATAACGGCATTAGTGACAATTTCAACTTGCCTTGCCGACAATACCGAAACGGCAGTAGTTAGTAGCCTTAAAGAATAATAAAATAAGTAAAAAAAGTTTTAAGTTAAACGGTTTTTATTGTACCAAAAACTAGAAAATAAAAATTTATTGTATCTAACCGTAGATGCTACTTTCTGTAGATTACTCACGTGAAACTATTATCACTGTAGGTAGTCTTCCCAAGTCGAATGCTGAAAGCCACGTTTAGCCGCTATGTCAGTGCATTAAGCGTTAATCGGAAACTTTTACCAAACTAAAATAAAAACGTGGGGCGTACGCAATTGTGATTAAGTCACTATATATTTAAGAACACACATATAAATCAAGAGAGGAATAGTGTAATTAGTTTTGTTCTGGCCTTGATAAAAGCTATTTGTTGTAGAAGTGATGGAACAGATGGATGATTACTTAATTGCAAAATTAAAGCTACAATTACATATTTTGAACTTGTACGTTTCTTGATAATAACGCCCCACGTTTTTATTGTAGTTTGGTCAAAGTTTCCGATTAACGCTTAATGCACTGACATAGCGGCTAAACGTGGCTTTCAGCATTCGACTTGGGAAGACTACCTACAGTGATAATAGTTTCACGTGAGTAATCTACAGAAAGTAGCATCTACGGTTAGATACAATAAATTTTTATTTTCTAGTTTTTGGTACAATAAAAACCGTTTAACTTAAAACTTTTTTTACTTATTTTATTTTCAAGTTTTTAGTGCAATTGTTAAGATAATTTCCGATACTATATCTACTTATTCTAGGATCAAAGATGTTGTTTATAATATGTAATACAAATTATGCATCCTAAGTAGCGCTTATACTCTCGCGCTTTCATCACGAATCACGACACATATGTAAACGTAATGAACATTGTTTTATGTGTAAGGCCAGCCTTACACCTGTAAGTTCTTACGTAAGTTATAGGGACGGGGCTATACTAAGGAATGAGATAGTGATATTCACCTCTCATTCCTTAGTATAGCTCCGTCCCTATAACTTACGTAAGAACTTACAGGTGTACGAGTTCTCTAAAGGGAGGCGAATTCCTGCTGAATAGATATTTTTAGAAATCCGACACTAAAAAAATGTTACTGAATATCTCGATCGACAAATGAAAAACAAAGGCTGGGCGTGGTTAGTGCACCTAAGTGTATCAAATGGACGTGTTATTTATACAATAAGTGCCTTAGATAACAGAGACCTGACAATAAGGAATATATCAATCAATTTGATTTATTGAGAAAATAAAGTTAAAATTTTTATATTGCACACAATAAACAAGTCGAATTTTGAGACTATAAAATATAAACTCATTCTCTCAGTCGACCAACCGAAGGACCGCAGGTCTGACGGAATCACTCTATCAAATGGAAGGCCGCAGGCCCGACGGCTCTCCCTACGCGATCCACTCACGCTGTCACTCTATCAGCTGGAGGGCCGCAGGCCCGACGGCTCTCACTACGCGATCCACTCATGCTGTCACTCTGTCAGCTGGAGGGCCGCAGGCCCGACGGCTCTCCCTACGCGATCCACTCACACTGTCTCTCTATCAGCTGGAGGGCCGCAGGCCCGACGGCTCTCCCTACGCGATCCACTCACGCTGTCACTCTATCAGCTGGAGGGCCGCAGGCCCGACGGCTCTCCCTACGCGATCCACTCACGCTGTCACTCTATCAGCTGGAGGGCCGCAGGCCCGACGGCTCTCCCTACGCGATCCACTCACGCTGTCACTCTATCAGCTGGAGGGCCGCAGGCCCGACGGCTCTCCCTGCGCGATCCACTCACGATGTCTCTCTATCAGCTGGAGGGCCGCAGGCCCGACGGCTCTCCCTACGCGATCCACTCAAGCTGTCACTCTATCAGCTGGAGGGCCGCAGGCCCGACGGCTCTCCCTACGCGATCCACTCACGCTGTCACTCTAGCAGCTGGAGGGCCGCAGGCTCGACAGCCCGCCCTACGCGAACCACTCACGCTGTGAGTCTATCAGCCGAAGGGCCGCAGGCCCGACGGCTCGCACTACGCGATTCATTCACGCTGTCACTCTATCAGCTGGAGAGCCGCAGGCCCGACGGCTCTACCTACGCGATCCACTCACGATGTCACTTTATCAGCTGGAGGGCCGCAGGCCCGACGGCTCTCCCTACGCGATCCACTCACGCTGTCACTCTAGCAGCTGGAGGGCCGCAGGCCCGGCAGCCCGCCCTACGCGAACCACTCACGCTGTGAGTCTAACAGCCGGAGGGCCGCAGGCCCGACGGCGCGCACTACGCGATTCATTCACGCTGTCACTCTATCAGCTGGATGGCCGCAGGCCCGACGGCTCGCCCTAACGCGAATCACTCACGCTGTCACTCTATCAGCCAGAGGTCCGCAGGTCCGACGGCTCGCCCTACGCGATCCACTCAAGCTGTCACCCTATCAGCCGTGACCCTATGAGTCTATCGGCCGGAGGGCCTCAGTAATGACATACGGTACTAAACCGTGGTCGTGTACAATGGGCCACATAAGAAGGCTCAAAGTCACCCAAAGGGCAATGGAGAGGCCTATGCTAAGAGTCTCTCTGCGAGATCGGATTAGAAATGTGACCATCAGCAGCAGAACCAACGTAACCGATATACATAGCTCTTCTAATCGCTAAGCTGAAGTGGGTGGGGCTCGTCGCGCGTGGAAACGATGGCCGTTGGGGCGGTAAGGTTCTCGAGTGGCGGTCACGTACCGGAAGGCGCAGCGTGTACAAGTGTACTCATGACCTGGTGAAAGTCGCTGGATACGGGTGGCACGAGGCCGGTCCTTGTGGCAATCTTTGGGGGCGGCCTATATATATTTACCAGTGAACGTCTTTCAGTTGATATGATGATGATTATGATAATTGAATCCGTAGGTATGTTTCTACCAAATATCTAAAGCAGTACTTCAAAATCTACATATCGCTAAACCTAGCGGTTATGGCAGGCAGTAACACTGGAGTATCAGATTTGAGGAGTTGGACGTTAGTATTAAATTTGCATGTTTTTTTTCTACCTATATACTTCATATCTAAAGAACTTCTTTAAAATCAAGATATCGATAAAAGATAAACCTTACGGTTATTGTGGTCAGTACTGCAGCATCAGGAGTGAGGAGTTGGAAGTCAAGATCAGGCTGTTAGCATTTGATTATGCCAAACATGCTATACTTTCATTTTCACGTGTCTAACACTCTCGGTTAAGGAAGGCAGTACGTCTGCAGCATCAGGCTTTGAGGATACAAGGATAAAAATATTATAATATTGCATTGTCATGGGGACTTGATAAGAGTGCCAAGTTTTATTGATTTCGGTGCAGTAGAAGTGGTCGAAAAATCGATCACAAGATTTGAAGCATCGACGACAGTTGATACGCGGTGAAGTTAATAAAAACCGTTTAAAAAGAACTAGTTCGAAAAATCTAATTACTCGCATCTCGCATATGACCATTTTTCGAGCACCTATAAAACAAATAAATCACTTACGCCTCTGTTAATGATAGTGTGAGAGGACCTGTTTGAGACAATCTCGGCAGTACCAGCTCCATCTTACTCGACCCTTAATATGCGCACTTCTCCACTTTGTCAATAATCCCAGACTTACGCGTCAATATCGTCGTAGTTCTTGTTCGTTGTAGTAGCTGTAGTTCTTGTAAAAATCATAGCATGCCTGTGGCTCCAGCACTAAAGAGTAAAAGGCACTAGATCAAAAACTCTAATTTCTCGAACACGACCATTTCTCCTATAAGAGAAAGACCTATAAGAGAAACCCCAGACTTACGCGTCAATATCGTTGTGCACGTTCCCGTCCTTAGCCACCGGCAGCAGCGACTCGCGGTTGACGCAAACGGAGTGTACTAAAGTTTTGGTTTTAGCTTTTTACTTACAATTTTTGGATTTCTCCCTCGTTTTGTTTGTCATGGTCGCCTCATTAGCAAGAGACGCACCACCTACGAAGCTCTCAAGAGGATAGTGAGTCCATTTTGCTCTTTAGAGCACAATCTAGTAGTATAATACGACTACATTCTTGAATTAAGAAACTAAATTGACAGCATTGATAATTACAATAATGATAATTTTAACACCGATAATTCCGAAAGAACAGTCATTAGCCACTCTGCTTTCAGTAGCTGTAGTTCTTGTAAAAATTATAGCATGTCTGTGGCTCCAGCACTAAAGAGTAAAAGGCACTAGATCAACAAATCAAATTTCTCTCACACGACCATTTCTCCTATAAGAGAAAGACCTATAAGAGAAACCCCAGACTTACGCGTCAATATCGTTGTGCACGTTCATTTAGTCATTAGCCACTCAAATGCTTTCAATAGCTGTAGTTCTTGTAAAAATCATAGCATGCCTGTGGCTCCAGCACTAAAGAGTAAAAGGCACTAGTTCAAAAAATCAAATTTCTCTCACACGACCATGTCTCCTATAAGAGAAAGACCTATAAGAGAAACCCCAGACTTACGCGTCAATATCATTGTGCACGTTCTCGTTGTAGCACCGACAACACCGAAAAAACAGTAATTAGTCACTCACATGCTTTTAGTAGCTGTGGCTATTGTAAAAATCAGAGCTGTGGTTCCTAGCATTAAAGAGTAAAAGGCACTACTTCGAACAATCAAATTTCTCTCACACGACCATTTCTCCTATAAGAAAGAGCTATAAGAGAAACCCCAGACTTACGCGTCAATATCGTTGTGCACGTGCCCGTCCTTGGCCACCGGCAGCAGCGACTCGCGGTTGACGCGCGGGTGGCAGGACTGGTTGAAGGTGTGGATGTCCAGCTTCAGGCCCGTGTACTTGCGGATCACCTTCTGCGTGTCCTCGTCCGTGTTGAACGAGTTCATCAGCACTGGGACGTTGTGTTTTCACTTCTTCAGGTGCTGATGTGATGGAGATTCCATAAAATGTACAGGTTTGAGCGTAGAAAACCCTTCGGAACACACGTATGTCACCAGCAATTGTCTTTTTTGGACCCATACAGTTTTCCAAGTTCAAACGCAGTGTGGTAAAGTTTTGGTTTTAGCTTTTTACTTACAATTTTTGGATTTCTCCCACGTTTTGTTTGTCATGGTCGCCTCATTAGCAAGAGACGCACCAACTACGAAGGCTCTCTCAAGAGGATAGTAAGTCCATTTTGCTCTTTAGAGCACAATCTAGTAGTATAATACACTCTTGAATTAAGAAACTAAATTGACGATTCCGAAAGAACAGTCATTAGCCACTCAAATGCTTTCAGTAGCTGTAGTTCTTGTAAAAATCATAGCATGCCTGTGGCTCCAGCACTAAAGAGTAAAAGGCACTAGATCAAAAAATCAAATTTCTCTCACACGACCATTTCTCCTATAAGAGAAAGACCTATAAGAGAAACCCCAGACTTTACGCGTCAATATCGTTGTGCACGTGCCCGTCCTTGGCCACCGGCAGCAGCGACTCGCGGTTGACGCGCGGGTGGCAGGACTGGTTGAAGGTGTGGATGTCCAGCTTCAGGCCCGTGTACTTGCGGATCACCTTCTGCGTGTCCTCGTCCGTGTTGAACGAGTTCGTCAGCACTGGGACGTTGCATTTTCACTTCTTCAGGTGCTTAAGTGATGGAGATTCCGATATACACGTTTGATCTTAGAAAACCCTTCGGAACACATGTATGTCACCAGCGATTGTCTATTTTTTGAACCCATACAGTCTTCCAAGTTCAAACGGAGTGTAGTAAAGTTTTGGTTTTAGCTTTTTACATACAATTTTTGGATTTCTCCCTCGTTTTGTTTGTCATGGTCGCCCCATTAGCAAGAGACGCACCATCTACGAAGGCTCCTTCAAGAGGACAGTAAGTCTATTTTGCTCTTTAGAGCACAATCTAGTAGTATTACATACTTGAATTAAGA
>JALPQI010028267.1:0-10460 GCA_025490895.1 Thaumatotibia leucotreta | reverse complement strand
GTCGACTGAGAGAATGAGTTCATATTTTATAGTGTCGAAATTCGACTTGTATAATGTGAACAATATATAAATTTAAACTTGGTTTTCGCAATAAACCAAATTGATTGATATATTTCTTATAGTCAGATCTCTGTTATCTAAGGTACTTATTGTATGAATAATACGTCCATTTGAGACACTTCGGGCATTCAAGCTTACATTAACCACGGCCAGCCTTTGGTTTTCATTTGTCGATCGAGATATTTAATAAAAAAAAAAATTGTGTCGGATTTCTAAAAATATCTATTCATCAGAGATTCGCCTCCCATAAAATAATGTCCATTACGTTTACATATAGTGTCCTGATTCGTGATGAAAGCGTGAGAGTTTAAACGCTGCTTAGCATGCATAATTGTACGATTATTACATATTACAAACAACATCTTTGATCTAGAATAAATAGGTATGGTATAGGAAATTAACTTAACAATTGTACTAAAAACTTGAAAATAAAATAAGTAAAAAAAGTTTCAAGATAAACGGTTTTTATTGCACCAAAAACTAGAAAATAAAAATTTGTTATAACTAACCATAGATGCTACTTTCTGTAGATTACTCACGTGAAACTATTATCACTGTAGTCTTCCTAAGTCGGATGCAGAAAGCTACGTTTAGCCTCTATGTCAGTGGATTAAGCGTTACCTAATCGGAAACTTTTACCAAACTAAAATAAAAACGTGGGGCGTTATTATAAAGAAACAAACAAGTTTAAAATATGTAATTGTAGCTTTAATTTTGCAAGTAATCGTCCATCTGTTCCATCACTTCTGCAGAGGTAAATAGCTTTTATAAAGGCCAGAAAAAAACTTATTACACTATTGCTGTCTTGATTTCTATGTGTGTTCTTAAATAACTATAGTGACTTAATCACAATTGCGTACGCCCCACGTTTTTATTTCAGTTTGGTAAAAGTTTCCGATTAGGTAACGCTTAATCCACTGACATAGAGGCTAAACGTAGCTTTCTGCATCCGACTTGGGAAGACTACAGTGATAATAGTTTCACGTGAGTAATCTACAGAAAGTAGCATCTATGGTTAGTTATAACAATTTTTTTTTTTTTTTTTTTTATACCACGTCGGTGGCAAACAACAATAACGGTTAGTTATATCAAATTTTTATTTTCTAGTTTTTGGTGCAATAAAAACCGTTTATCTTGAAACTTTTTTTACTTATTTTATTCTACTTTAACTTCACTTTCGCCCCACTTAATTTACAGAAGGGCTAGTATAAATGTAAGCTTATTGTATTTGACATTCAATTTTAATTTTCATTCAAATTTCATTTCGTTCAAAAAAAATTTAATGCAATTACATTTACCAGAAATAAAACTCCCATAGTTTTCGACTACAAAATTAACGGCTTATCATTACAACGAGTATCTGTCATTAGAGATCTTGGAGTTATGTTTGACTCAAAGTTAACACTCAACGCACATAATGATCATATTGTCAAAAAAACATATAGACTTCTAGGATTCATATTATACAGAACCACAGAACCATTCAAAAATATCAATTCAATTCAATTCAATTCAATTCGTTTATTTCTCGACCAACAGGGATCATTCACATTATTATTAAATTACATTATTACACTATTAAATTACATGTAGGTACGTATATATATATTATTACATTTATTACATTTTCATATCTTGATTATATTAATTACAACTAACAATACAATAACAACACAATACAAAATTTATATTATATTACATAGATTTGGATGTCAGCACATGAATCATGTAACAGTGGTTCATGTACTGGCAATCAAATCTCTCCGCTAACACCCTCAGGATTCCGTTGGAGCTAGCCCTCACCCTGCGCACCAGGGATGTACAGCGTTTCCTCATTGTAGTGTAGAAAACAGTCCACTCTGGCCTCCGCGAACATCCCTGAAGCACTACAGAAGCGGGGCAGCCCCATCAGCACCCTGAAGGCATTATTGTATTGAATACGAAGAGCGTTGTACTGTTTTTGCGTATAGTGAGCCCACATACTCGCAGTGTAAAAAGTAGTACAAAATGCTCTAAATAGAGTAATTTTTACCTCACTGGAGCAACTAGCAAATCTGCGGGCCACCATATTCGCTCTAACAGACAACGCTCTCCGTTCCCTTTCTATATCTGCATCATCCTTCAAGTCAGAGGTTACTAGGTGCCCTAGATATTTGTACCGATCAACCCTGTTAAGCGGCGTTCCATACAGCCTAATTGGTGGTACAGGTGGTGGTTTTATACCTCTGGCTTGAAAGACCATGCATTCACTTTTCCTGACATTGTAAGTCAACCCGTGACTCAGTGCGTACTTTCACAGATGCCTAACAGTGTAGACAGTCCACAAGGAGAGGCACTCAGCAGCACCATGTCATCTGCATAACTAATATTATTTACACAAGTATCCTCAATGTGACATCCGACACGAGTGCTGCTGAGCTTAACCAACACCGCATTGACATACAGGTTAAAGAGCTTAGGTGAGGAGACTCCTCCCTGCCTCACTCCGCACTCCAACCTGTATGACTCTGAATAAGTGCCCGACCATCGTACCACGTTCCTCTGGTTGCTATACCAGTACTTGAAGATACCATATAGTTCGGACGGCATATTAGTACTTTTCAACTTCCGCCAGAGGACTTCGTAGTTTACGAGATCGAACGCCTTAGACAGATCAAGAAAACATGCATAAATACTTGTGCCTCGCTCTGTGTAGTACTTAATAGTCTCCTTAACACACAATATGGCAGTTTCAGTAGAGAGCCCAGGCCTGAAGCCGAATTGATTTTGGTGTAATTTGAGGTACTTATCCAATTGCATGCTAAGCAGACCATCAAGCACCTTGGCTATCACAGTCGCCAGAGAGATGGGTCTGTAATTAGCCTTATCTCCCATATCGCCAGCCTTGTCTTTCACAATTGGCACTACCACGGTCTTCATCATAGCCTCCGGTAAGTACTCGTGACTAACGCATAGACTGTACAGCAGTGCGAGTACTCGCGGCAAGTGTGGACCAGCATGCCTGAGGTGTTCAATACTTAGACCATCGTGACCAGGAGATTTTCCACGCGACATAGATTTTATAACCTTATCTACTTCTTTTGCGGTAAATTTAATTGAAATCTCCTGGTCACTATGCTCCTCCTCAGGAATAGAAGACGAGGGCTGCAAAGGAGATACTATCGTGAACTGTCTCTTAAACAAATCTGCTATGCATCTTTGATCACTGACGCCCTCAATGCTCACAGGAAGGCTCGGTTTACTGTTTAGCGTCCTGATCGATTTCCAAAACCCGCGAAAGTCACGCTTAGAATGATGAGATGCAAGAATATCCATTCGTATCTGTTTCGCATGTTTTTGACACCATTTTAACTTGGCTTTAAAGATACCACGGCTCTCTCGCATCCCATCATAATAATAACCTGACACTGGTCTCCCATACCAGTCCCACAACCGAAACTTCTCCCGGGCCTCCCTGTGTGCCTCACTCACGTGCCTGTTCCAACCAATCACCTTTTTTCTCCTATGCGAGCTTTTTGGTGAATAACTATTCGATGCTGCATTACATAAAACATCCACTATATTTGCATACAAATTATCAATAAGGTATTTATGACTAGTCTCACCACAGTGACTGTTACAACAAGCACGAAACTGATTTGGGAAATCAATGTTCCTCAATTCGTTTTGACAAAGCTGGGTGTACAAATCAATTTGTAGAGGTTTCCTATCCCCCCATTTTACTTTGTCTGTGAGCGGTATAACTGCTTCCACCAACTTCACTTTCCCTATGTTTAAGTCACACTGTATATATAATGGGAAATGATCGGACCATAACACGTCATAAAGTATCTTAACATTAACTACTGTTTTCGACGCACATTTCGTGGTCAAGATGTGGTCCAACCACCGTCTAGACCCACTTACATCACTTACAATAGTATAAGTTGCTGAATTTATTCCTAATAAATCAATATCCGCACACATCCAGTTTTGTTCACCACAGAAGTCTAACATCTCTGTATAAAATAACTCGCCCACCCGCGTTTAGATCGCCTAAAATATACGCTAAGTCAATGTTCTCACTATTAATAATCGCACTCACCCCGGCTAGGCAGTCTGTAAAATCCACTAAGTTGGCCACTTTGTCCGTTGGCATGTAAACACTACACACTAGGAATGATTTATATACACAAATACGAGGGTTATTACACTTAACTACCGAAACATTATGGAATAAGTTCTTATTCCACAGAAGTGCCACTCCTCCATACGGCCGGCCGCGCAGCATTCCACTCGTAGTATCAATCGCTGAGGTACCCGTGCACCCAAAAGTAGCATCAATGTCATTCAGGTACCCAATTTCATCGAATCTCAGCCACGTTTCTTGCAGGGCAATTATATCAGACTTTTTACATAATTGTCTAATTGCTTCGACTGATCGCTTGACATTTTTGCAATTGAAACTAACCAATCTAAGGTTTCTTGACATTAAATTGACTTAACTGGCCGCCCGCATCTCTGTTGCTCGGATACTTCGACCTGAAGTTAGTGAACCGTCTGAATATAATATTCTTTGGCCACATCTTATCATCCAAAAATGTAGGTAAATAAGTTTCAGGTACAAAGAATTTATATGCATTGTAATGTTTTTCTCTATTTGACATTATTCTTTCCAATTTAACATGTATCGTAGTTTGGTCATAAATGTATTTCGTTATATCTTCCTCTATTACATCCTTATGTACCTTAGTAATAAATATAGGGACATATTTCTCGGCCGCTCTGAACCTGCCGGATTTATCACTGGAAACACCCGTTTTTCCGATATAACGGTAATTTTTATTTTGTTTACCGCGATGTCGCATCGGCACTGTCTTCCAGCCCTCATCCGTTTTAAGAGTGTCCGCAAATGACTTTATACCTACCCTATCGTCAACGTTATTAGTAACCGCGCAAACATCCAACAAAGTCGTATCTTTCGTAGGTGTAGATGCATCGATCAGCTGGCCACTCGTACAAGTATTGACGGTTATTGACCCGCTCGCGTTATCTCGACCTACCGCTGTCCCGCTCCCCGCCTCAGCCGCACTTTGATTTTTGGATGGCGGGTAGTTTATTTCGCGAAATCCCGGTACTGTATTTGACGAAGAGGCGATAACGGAATTATTTTCGAGGGGTGTATCTGATTGAGAAAGTCCCATAGGTCCACTATCAAGACAGGCGCCTCGCTTCGTGTTAACCCATACATTTCGTAATTGCGGTGGCGGTAATGAGTCATGTTCACATTCCGAAAATCCTTTCTTCAATTCAAGTTTCATATTTTCGATTTGGTCAACTGTAACACACTTTTGTTTAAGGTCCTTTACCTCATTTTGAAGAACCAATAAATCCTTGAGAAGTTTTGGTTACGTCCACACTGTCAAATGTGATAGGCGGTAATTTCTCCAACTGTTTGGCTACAAACACCGGCCTTGTGATGTGATCAGATCCTTTAAAAAAGTTGATAATATCATCTATATCACGATTTTTTTTCGCCTTTCCCTTGCGCGATACGTTTCGTTCACCGGGGAGCGATTCGAACAACAACGCTTTCGATTTTTTAATTTCATCACTGTTAAAAGATGTAACACAAATTCGTCTTAAACTATCCTGGTCCACGATCGACACTTTGTTTTGCACATATGCTAGAAGCTCGTCAATAACAATATTGCAAGTATTGCATTTCACAGTCGAAGCCATCGCGACGAACGCAAAACACGGCTACCCGCTAAAAGTGCACACATCCACAGCGGTGAGATGCGCGCGCGCGACTGATATCAAATGTTTACTTACTATATATCATGCTTTGATCAGAAGTTCTCTAGATTATTGTTCTACTGTTTGGTCACCATACTATAACATCCACATAGACGAAAATTTGATTTGATTAGAGCAGGAGTCTATCATACTCTGGATTCCGGATCTTATAAAATGCCTGAAATTAAAGACAATAATAAATATTTGCCTATAAAATAAAGCGTGATGGCAAAAAGTGATGTTTTAAGAATAAGTTTAGGAAGTAGTCTGATTAAGTTGTAAAGGCAACGGGCTTTTCTATAGCCTCATACGATAAGTGAAAGTACCTATAGCCAAACTTGTTATACAGGATGATTTTTTTTTTTAACTGTTTTTTAATGTATAAACTTAGCTTAAGAACATATTGCCATACCCTGCCAGGGTCCATGTGTACTATAATTATTTTTGTAACAACTAAAATTCATACCATGGTGCAATAAATGATATTATGATTATGATTATGAATATGAAGTTCTAGAAAGCTGTATTTTTTTTTAATAATACCTTTAGGCTGTAGTATTATATGTGCAAAAATTGGAAACCATCACTAACATAGTTTAGGAGAAAAAAAATAAAACAGTTTTACAGTTATTGGGGTTTAGGGGCGTTAGTGGGGGTAAGAGGGGGTCCAAAATTTGTCCCCCCGTGGGGTGCCCACCTGGTCGTGGTGAATGGGCTCAGTAACCGTGGACTGGTCACCCACGGTGAAGCGAAGAGGCACCCAGGGCCGGCCAGTTTTGGGCCGCCGGCTGGCCCGAGGAGAACGCTCCAAGCGGGCTCAGAGCCCGCTTAGGACGCGTTGAGGTGGACCGCAAAGGAAGAGGAGTGTCGGTGTTGTCGTTGCCGCTCTCCCTATCCTCTACGGCCGAGGTGGGATCGCAGGGGGAGAGGCGTGATGGTATTACGGAGCGCCACTCTCCCTACCCCCTGCGATCTTGGCGGGGCCGTTCCGCCGTAACGGCGTCGGTGGGGCTGCAGAGTGTCAGTGTTGTCGTTGCCGCTCGCCCTATCCTCTGCAGCCGAAGTGTGGTCGGCGGCATAACCATACACCTTATATGCCGCCGGGTACCGGGAAATATTCCGGCACCCAAGGTCTCCTCGTGGCGGTCTTGGGAGGGTCCGCCACAATACATAATGGAGACCGAGGAGGAAGGCGCGCCCAACCATCTGGCGCGTCCAGCGTGGAATATTTTCGGACACCCGCGATGGAGCTGCTCGGAAGCAGCTGCCGCCGGCGGGGTCGCGAATGTGTACGAGAGCGTTCTCGTGACCCCGCCAAAAGGCGATGAGGTGGCATGTGGGGGGTTTTTGGGTATACCGTAGGCCTCATTAGCCAAACGGGAGTCCCACATAACCGTTCGGGGGGGTCCCGCACCCGGGCGGTATGCGTAAAGCATTACTCCCCCCCCTAAACAAAAAAAAAGGGTCCAAAATTTGTGCATAGTGCTACCTCTTTAAAAGTCATCGTTTGACTATAGTTTGAAACCAAAACCTCTGGGGGCACTTTTTCCAAGGCTATCCTGCTACACCATTTAAATGAAAAAGTTGAACATCTAACTAAAATATTAAAGCTCATCAAAAATATATTTATCTTTGGTTGAAAACAATAAATATAGTCTTAAATAATATGCAGAATAACTACTGTACACATAACTTTAATATATTACATATGTACTTACCGTCGCGTTACAGACATTTTGCGGTGAGTAGAAACATGCAGCCATCACTGATACACAACCTCGTGCGCGAGCGCCGCACAGTAAATGAGTGAAACTGCCGGCCACGGCGATCAGATCTGAGGGGAGGGGTTTTACACTTTGCGGGGTTTTAGCGTAGTATTGTTGATTAGCGAGTTTTTAGTCCTGTAATATTGTAATTTTTTTCTGTCGTGTTCACCCATTTAAACTAAGTCACTAGGTTTTAGTGTTGTATTTGTAACCGAAATCGTAATTAAGTTCTTATTAATAAAAGGTTAAGGGACTTTAGCCATGTTTAAGCGTAGAAGCTGTTTTTTAATGTAGTATTCAGACTAAAAGTGCATAACAAAAAAATATAATAAAAGGGTAAAAGGACTTAAACGAGGATATAAGCAGTTTTTGTCAAGTAACGTGTTTTTAGCTGCGTATCATGCAGTTTAATCATTGAATTAATACAACTGCTAAGTACCTTAACATTACTTATAGCTACGTAATATAGATTTGCCATTTTATAGTATTGTAATCTATCAACTTATACTGCACTTAGCGGGGTATTTGGATTGAATATCTCCGTGAATATAAATGATAAAAATATGATTCCAAGACCAGTCTATAGGGTTTTATTTCCTCTTTCAGAATCTTTATTCAATTGAAAACTACTGTTTTGCTGCTTAGGCCGGTTTTAGGTATAGGACGGCAGTCATGTGGAGTCTTAAACAGATTTTGGCTGATTACACATGCACACGTGGACCTTTATGTAGCAAATAACGTAAGAAAGTAGTGTAAATTGTATTGGTGTAAGTGTTTTACTGGCCGTAACTGTTTTGCTCGAGGTCTTAATTATAAAAAACATACAAAAATCATAGTGGAAAATTAAATTATAACGCAGCGTAATAAGGAACCACTAAGGACATAGAAAACAGCTTGCAGCTGTATTTGCGTTCACTAGTTACACTTATTTCTGTTTAAGGCTGAATAACAAAACACAAGTGAGTCGTTATGCAGCCTATAGCTGAAATATGGAATATAAGTGGTTCATGGTGATTTAGGATAACCGCCACCATATTTTTTTCCTATAACCTTAAAATAATCTATTTTATATTAGCTATTGACTACATTTTAACGATGTTCATAAATCCTGAATATACACTCTTTTTAGAATAATAACGTTTTTGCGGCATTCTTTATGAAAAAAAGGCTCTGCTTTTTATTTACCACCACCCGTGTTTACATTCTTTAAAAACGCATTATTTTAGGGGCGCGTAAAAATTTTCTTAGATAATGTATATATATATATATTCACAATAAAATCGAGACCGCAATAAATTTCCACTAAAATCGAAGTTTCAGGAATACTTTTATCAGTTATAAATAATTTGTGCCCGCCATTAACATCACAATAACAGTCAATATTCTGACACAGGAAAAAGATCAACTATCACAGACATTAAACAGTTTGGTAATGTCATGCAGACGTTAATAATAACATATGTTCTTACTTATCCAGCTAAATGTGAACTTGTGGAGCTTTAAGACCCGTAATAACTGTTCACATGTGAGGTTTAGTCTGAATAAACAGCCCCTTGTGGCCTGTTAACTAGCCGATATTCAGCTCTTGTAATGCTAGTGACCCTTAGTAGAGCCACTTCACAGCCACTATTTAGCTATTAATCAGCTATGTGAACTTAAGGCTGAATAATTTGTGCCCAAATTAGATGTATAACGGCTGAAAAAGCGCTTTTTCAGCTCTTATTCAGCTTAATTATTCAGCTTTAAGCGTAGAGAAATTCTAATATACAGCTTTAAACAGCTTTTTGTGCTACTTGAGAATATGTAGCGAATGTTCGTTTGGTCTGAATGCACCTTAATATCATTAATATGCAATACAATTATGCATGCTAGTGTTTATACTCTCGCGCTTTCATCACGAATCACGACACATATGTAAACGTAATGGACATTATTGTATGTGTAACGAGAGAGGAATCCCGGCTGAATATATGTTTTTATATCTCCATTTATAAATACGTCAGTAATTTTTTTTATTAAATATCTCGATTGACAACAAAATCAAAGGCTGGCGTGGTTAATGTAAGCTTGAATGCCCAAAGTGTCTCAAATGGACGTGTAATTCATTCAATACCTTAGATAACAGAGATCTGACAATAAGAAATATATCAATCAATTTGTTTTATTAATAAAATGAAGTAAATTTTTTTATATTGTACACAGTACACATGTCGAATTTCGAGACTATAAAATATAAACTCATACTCTCAGTCGAGCAACCGGAGTGCTAACGGCACGTCCTACGCGAGTCACTCACGCTGTGAGTCTATCTGCCGAAAGGCCGTAGGCCCGACGGCTTGCTCGTAAATATATATTTTTATCCATTAGCTAAATTCAACATTTCGATAAACCTGGTGGTTATGGCAGGCAGTAAGCCCGTATCTCAACAGCATCAGGTTTGAGGAGTTGGAAGTCAGTAATAAATCCGTCTTTATCTTTTCTTCCAATATTTCGCAGGGTTTGAAGACGAAAGTCTTTGATCAGTGTATGTTGCCAGAAATTACATATACGGTACTAAAACCGTGGTCACTTACAATGTGCCTCATAATAAGGCTCAAAATCATCCAAAGGGCAATGGAGAGGGCTATGTCAGGAGTCTCTCTGCGAGAATCAGATTCGAAATGAGACTATCCGCAGCAGAACCAAAGTAACCGATACAGCTCTTCGAATCGCTAAAACTGAAGTGGCAGTGGGCGGGGCTCGTTGCGCGTGGAACCGATGGCCGTTGGGGCGGTAAGGTTCTCGAGTGGCGGTCACGTACCGGAAGGCGCACGTATTAGGCTGTACTGCAGCATCAGGAGTGAGGAGTTGGAAGTC
>JALPQI010028265.1:0-17363 GCA_025490895.1 Thaumatotibia leucotreta | reverse complement strand
GCGAACATTGAAGATTGAAAGCAACTTTACAACTATAAAGACATAATCTAGAACTGTAGCAAATATGTAAGAGAGTCGAGTAAATTTATTGATTTTTCAAGTTCGCTGTAGGCTCTCGGAAATCGCTCTCTCGGTCATTGGTCTGATCCAAAATCATGTTGACGATTTTGAGCCTTGTGCTTTGGACATACGGTCTGAAATGTGAATATTTATAGACATGACTGTACAGTTTAGAGAAAAGTTAACGATCAATTTGAACGCCATTTTACTGCCATAACATAAAACAATAATCCCCTTATTCATAAATGTTTGTTGACTTAACAAGCCGCTAATAATTTTTTGTCCCTTTTGCTCTTATGGACACATTGTTAAGACCGAAAGGGACAAACAATTATTAGCGGCTTGTTAAGTTAACAAACGTTTATGAATAAGGGGATAAGTCGTTATTTTTGGTATTGAGGCGTACTGTGGCGAGTGTAATTGCTTACGAAAAACCTAAAAGGCAAAACTAGACAAATAGACAAATCCATAGTAGGAGAATCGGCCTAGATAGAATATTAGACAGGTATTATGTTATGATGCAAGGTTAGTCGTTCGTTTTGCATTGCTGATTTGGACGTGGCTTATCAAACAGGTGGACAGCATGGCAATGTGATCGAATTGAGGCATGTTAACATACATCATCAGATTCATCAGCCTATCTTAGCCCACCGCTGGACGTAGGTCTCTCCTATTAACTACATATGCGTATAGACGCATTAGGAGGTAAATGCCCATAATCGCCACGCTGGGTAAGCAGATTGGCCTGCGATCGCCAAGCTACTTATCCCATGTGTGACATGTGTCCACTATGAAGACGCTGCTGCCCATCAATTTCATGTCCACTGGTCAGTGACACTTATGTTAGCATATTAGTAGTAATTTGACATGGTGCAGCATGTGGATTCACATACCATCTCTTGATTTTCTGTTCTAATATCTGATTCATCATGTGTTCTATTTATATATTTAATAAGGGGGACAGCGCGAACGCAGTCCCCACTACCAAAAATAACGCGTCCGAGTTATCCACATTAGGGATAATCGCAAGGGTCAACTCCACCGCAGTGCAATGGAAGAATCTCGCCCTGGGGGAACCGCCTTTGTGATCACGGTATCACCTACGCCAGGTAAGTATGAATAGATTTAACTGGGCAAAAGTCGTGATTGACGCAAGAAAAATCTTAACACCGCGATGTACGATTAGAGTTGAAGGGTTCAGCGCCACCTAGCGGATATAGTTGGTGACTCGCAATCTCTTCAGAATAGTTTTTTGTTTTGTAGGTATGTATTGTATCAATTATTGTTTTATTAATCCAGGTGATTTGTCACTAATCAACGCATAATAGGGATGCCAAGCTTTCTATTTGGATGTTCCTTGAACGCTCAATAGTCAATTCGCACAATGCGCACACTTTCGCTGCTTTCTAGCAGGAAGCAAGGTATATATATATACCTACTAGCTAATAAGAAGTAACAAGAAACACATTTACTTTGTGAGACGCTCGAAGGGCAATCCTTGCAACGTTATCGCCATGATATTAAAGCTGTGTAGATATTTATGGTCATTTGTCCGTATCCTTATTTTAGATCTTGTATGGATTGTACCTATGCATGCTTCTACCAGTTCTACCTATAGATATTTTAGGGAGACCCCGGATAATATGTAATCTACTTAATAATATTACTTGACGACTGAATGATTTGTATCCATGAAATAAATTAAAGAAAAAAAAAATACTTTTGAGGTCAGCGGCTCTACCGCAAACGTCGAAATCCGCAAATTTCTAGAATTTGTCTCTCTCACTCTAATGATGACGCCTTCGTTGGGGTGACAGAGAAAAATACTCGAAATTTACGAATTTCGATTTTCGCGGTAGTAGGCCAGTTGTGTATTTATTAGTAGTTTAGTAGTACCTATGGCAACGAACCGGTGTTGGAGGTGTACCGAATTGAGAATAGCGGAACTAAGCATGTTTACATTTCACATAGCCTCAACGTGTTAGGCAGTTTTATTCGTCTTGCATAATAAGTGACGGACCATAGAAATATGTCAAATAGACCACGCAAATCAAAGATTTTCAGTGTTCGTCTTTCGGCTCGCACGCTCACGGCTTACACGGTTTTATTGCGAAGTTGAAAGAAATCTATGGTGCCATGTGAAAAAGTCTAAGGGTAAGAGTCAGTATTTTAACGGGGATAGGATTTCCTAAAATCACCGTGAAAAGTTGGAAAGGAGGTGTTGGGCGGCGCTCTTTAAATGAATCCTGTCTATAAAATTATGTAAATAAATGACAACAGCGATGAAGCCGTCAGCATTCGGGAGGAGTCAACCGGCTTGCGGCCGTACATTCGCCATTGGTGCCATTGGACTGGCCAGGGTGCTCACATATAAGTGAGACCTAGCTGAGATATATCTCTATTGCCATGTGGTTAGAGTGTGTGTAGAAATATTTTAGAGAATCGTGGTCGCACCGATATATCTGATTGTGACTGTACAAATATGAAATGAGCACCCGCAATGAGCTCCGCCTGTTCAGTAAAAATCTTACATTAGTTTCTATACAAATCTTGCTTCGGTACATGCGTGATCTATTGCGATATATGCCTGTGTGCCGGCAGACCATAGCATGTTTTTTTGAATAATAGATACCTTTAAAATAAAAGATAATTGGCATTTATACAAGGTTTTGGAAAGTTTTATCTTCTATAGATACAACGTCAAACTTGTTTTCTTAATGGTGTCTGTCTGCGATGCGGTAGTGGCTATCTTTATTATATGTTAATATGACTGACCTTTGACATTTTCTGAAGGGCAGTTCCATAAAGGACTACTTACTACAGCGTGTATTTTTATTATTTTACCTGAAACCGTAACCAAACCCATATCTATCAGGGGCCAATACCACAAAACTTTACAAGCGTACAATTCTACAAAATTGACAACCTTTTGTATGGGAATTTATACCATTCTAGGCTTGTAAAGTTTTGTGGGATAGGCCACCGGTGTCAAGACAACAAAAATAAAGGCTTTTGAAATCTCTCCAATACCTTATACCATGTCAATGGCCTAGTGGTTTAGGTATCAGCCGTGAAAGCTGAGGACGTGGGTTCAATCCCACCTCCAGCGTTGGTAAGCTCTGTATTTTTTCTTTGGTATATGATATGACGTTTTAAAATGTTTCTTTGTTCTTTACAAGTTACTGTAAGCGTTTGAGGTAATATCCAAAATACACCACTGTAGGTAGGTATAATAAGATTAATAAGCACCTATAGAGATATATTATGTAATTTAGAATCAAATCGTGAATATACAGGGTGATTACAGGGTTGTGATCCTAACTGTGAAAACGTGTTAAGATGTTCTTTCTGAACAAAATTTCCTATGGAACAAATATGATAATCGCGAATAAAATAACTGATTTCATACCGGTGCAGAAGTGTTAACAATTTCCAGTCTTTTTTCATAATTATGTACTTAAATGCATTCGCAATAGATTAGTATGGAGAAATATATACATACTAATGAACTCGAACTTTACTAGTCGTAAAAAAACTACATTTGTTCATATAGGTCCCATCCCATGGGAAACCTTGATGAGAAAGATCATCTTAACACAAGGTTTGTACTTGACAATAACACATGTAGAAATCTGTTAAAAATAATATACCTAATCTCGAACGTAGGACAGTTATAAAACGAATAACGATGCCCATCCTCACAACCGTTATGTGCGTAGGTACAGTTAACTAATAGGTAGGTATAACATCGTGTTGAGTTGGCAATTACCGAATTTACATGCCTGGTATTAAGATAATTAAAAATGAATTTTAAGTGCTAGGTCAAGAAAATTGCTGTTGAATGTATCATGCTTAAAATGGTTCCATACATTCGAATCATTGAGGAACGGGCGACCTATCGAAGGAAAGTGTTCGTTGACCTTTAGTTCATTTCTGTTTTCGCTTTGAAGTATAAACTTTCAATACAATATTAATAAGACTCTTCTCTATTAATTGTTTGAGGCTTTATAATTAGGTACCAATTATACCGAAGAAGGACTTATACCATCTTATATTTAGGTAATCCAGTCAATTTGTTTAGTAAATCAATTTTCATGATATTCACACGTAACATTTCAGCGCCGTAACGTTACCCCCGAAACGTCATTAGAATATTAGGGCTCAATTTGACTAGAAAATTACTGAGAGTGACACGACGTGCCTGTATATTTAGGACTAATAGTAAGGTCCATTCATCCTTACTTTATTTTTTTGCAATAGACCTGAATAACCTCCATTTCCAATAAACAAACTGCTAAGTTAGGTGCCTGATGAATGAAGTAAATTGGAGGTACTATAAAAGGTCATTATTACTAATAACAGATTTCTCACGGGACCGAGGTCAAGCTACGCTGTGCATTAAATAACAGACCACAATATGAATACCAATCTAACAATCAACACGCAATTTAACCTCGTGAGGTCCATTCTATTCAGGACAAGTAAAATAATAACCCGGTGTCCTAAAAAAAGCATATTAATGAAATAAAAGTCTTGACGCTTCGAACACTTTACAGGGTTCGTGGTCTGCAGGCAACCATGAACCCTGTAAAGTGTTCGAAACGTCGGGATGAAGTTAAATTTAATGAATACACGCGAGTTTATCCGTTTTCATAGTTTTATTTCATGTCTAATCCTCGCGGTAACCGAAGTAAATATTAAGTAAGTATACATACATTAAATTTTTGGCCTTACACAATAAAAATAAAAATTCTTTGAAAAAGATGACGTCACGGATCATTATGAGTAAACTTTGTTGTCTTAAATATACGACATTGGGTCTTAGAAGGTTAAGTATACTTAAACTATACTTGTCCTTTAACGATCTCTAATCGAAAGTGAATGGCTTGAACGTGTTAACGGAAAAGGGACACCGATATATGTTGAAGGGAGAGGCGGATATAAGTTTGCCTGTACTTATACTTATCGAAAGGTGATCCGTAGCGCAAATCTAGGTAAAGCTCAAGGGTTGTATCTACTATCACCGCTTATTCATAAACGACTCCTAAATTAGCAAGTCGATAAGTATTGTTTGTATATTTAGGCCTTATCAATATAAGTTTTTATATTGATAATCATATACCTATATATTTTTTTTTTATATTATTAATGTGTCCGTAAGACCGAAAGGTACCAACAATACTCATCGGCTTGCTAAGTTACTTAGGAGACGTTTATGAATAAGGTGGTATCTAGAAACTATCTAGCAGCAAAGACTTGCTTTCCTCCAGTTAAATTTAAAAATGACTTACACTAGACCGTACCAGGCTTTGCCTGCGCTACCCGATTGTACAGGTAGCCTGCAAGCATGCTAGATGTTGGACAGGTTTTTCATAAAAAACTATGTGTCGGACAGCCTGATCCCGGCACGGTGCGGTCAAGTGACTGTGACTCGGTCGGTGAATAATATAAAGTAAGCTATACACCTGCTAAAACACCACCTACTGGCCCATTTAAAGCATACAATGGACTCCTCAATACGTATTTACTGTTACATGGAGTTTGTAGGTGTATATGGCATAGTGTCCTAAAAAAGTACCTACTAACAATATGTAGAATATGAATGCCTTTGATTTGCGATGAGGCTTCAATATTGCCACTTTTCCTAACGGTAAAAAAACTAGTCCCTCGTAACAATATGTGTACAGCGCGTCGGCAATCTTCGTGGGTATTTCCGATTATAAAATAGGAAGAGCCGAGCCGCACTAAAAAATATAAGCATTTTAGTGGAGCGAGTCATTAATGACTCCGTTTCACGATTGAAGCGAGGTGAAGGTTGCGAGTTGCGTGCATCACTATTGTTGAATGTTAAACGGCTTGGGCATCGAAGCACGCAATTCGCAAAATCCAATAGTAGGTCTCTTAATTCTTATGAAAAAAGTATTAATGAACTATACTATACGTATGATAAAATCGTGTTTGATTAGAAGCAAACAGGTGATTGTTTGAAAAATTTCGCTGCTGGCTAAGACTGAACTATAATCAGAATGTATAGGTATACAGTGTGTAAATCTAATACGGGCGATCAATGAGGGTTTTCGATAATTTTTCTGCCACCAGGCGGCGCTTCGTACGCACCTGGTCTCGACAACTGTCAGATTCATACTATTCATAGGCACCTGGGCCTAAAATATTTAAATTCTATTTTATTTGGAAGAGAATTGATTTTGTAATGGATTACGACTATTACACGGTCATCGAACTGAAGACGGAGCTATAAAACAGGCGCGCAAAGTCACTGGTATTAAAAATAATTTCTTTAACTTTGTTAATTTCATGAGAATTGACTTGGAACTATTTTATTTATTTATTTTAGGTAACAATATGCCTAAAGTAATGGTTTTCAGAATAAATAAACCTATAAATATGTTGAAAATTAAATGCGCGTATTTATTTTGACAGTTCGTTAAACGGTCGGCTCAGTGCTGCCATCTCACCTCCCCATAGCGGCAGAAAAAGTATCAAAAACCCTCATTAAACCAGGCATGGGATTCATTAGTGTAATCATGGATTACAAGGTTTTTTTAAAGTTACTCTTAATTATGGCCCTACAGAATATTTTTAAGATTATCGGAGCAGCAATGTAGGTACGAACATTTGTTTTTGTTGACATGGCAGTTATGTCATCTGCTTTTGAAATTAGCTGTCAACGAGTGCTGAACTCGCGTATGTTGCTCTACATTGCGCGCCGAATTATTTTGTATGGAAAATTTTGTTGCTCTAATTTTAAGAAAAAGTTATTTGAATGTACTTATTATGTCGTAAACTAACGCCAGTTAAGAGCTTCGCCCGTATTAGACTTACACCCGGTATATCAAAAGCACCATCAACTATAAATGTACCTATCATCATCATCTGTATCTAATCCGTGCATATGTTTAGTTTCGCCATTATAGTAGAAATATTAATTAAATTCCGGCCTCTTAAAAGTGAGAATAATCTACTGAATTCCTATTAGGTACATTAACTACCTATTACATACATGAGCACGTTGAGCGAATTCACTCGGAAGATTTTCCAAAATAGTTGAAGATTCGTACAAAAGTTAAGCCAATAAATGTTTACTATGCCTTTACAAAGAACTCTACCTACCTACTTCTACTTCAAATTAGCTAGCACCGACACGTGTTGTTAACGAGTTATTTTATAATATTTTATTTCATGTGTTGTTTTATGTCAATTGAAGAAGATCACGTCGGCAGAATCGACCATGGTCAGCTGTCGTGCGTTCGTGTTGACCAGGCGGGACGTAAAGTTTATCTCTATCACTTCTGAAAGAATGAACTGGCTGGACTGGACGAGAATAATTAGTTAAATACCTTAAGTTAGCAAGCTCCGAACACGAGTTGGCGAGGAGGTAGTCCCCGCTGAGCAAAGCGATCTTGTTGCCGAAGGTCATGTCGTCAGGCTCGGCCACAGTCAGCTGTCGGGCGTTCATGTTGACCAATGCCTTGTGGACCAGGTGGGACGTTCGGATCATCTCCGTCACTTCTGCTAGCGCGCGTTGGCTGAGGACGAGAGGACAAATATTAATTACCGATTGGACCGGCAATCCAGAGGAAGCGGGTTCGAATCCCGTGACAACCAGAGTTTTTCGCAGTTGATTTTTTCTATGGTAAGCACCATCTGTTACGACATTGTGGGAAATATTAAAAACCAAGGAATGGTCGGCAGTGTTTTGATTTTGTTCCTACGTCAGTGTCGTTACCATGAGCTGATTGGGTGAAGAATTTTCACTAGCATAATTTTCTTTTAATAGGCATACGATCAAATGAAGACAACTCGAATTCTCGAGAACTATCCCTGTTCTAGGTAGACTAATTTACCTTAGATACCTTTTTCATACCCAATATATGTGTCCATACCACTTGACGTTTGGGGACCATGAGGATGAGGAACCGCTGGGTGTATGTCATTCTGTCGAAGATGTGTTTTTGTTCTGACGCATTTTATGGAAATAGGATTATTATTTTTGTGTAAAAACAAGTGAATTCCGTTAATATACAGGGTGTAAGTCTAATACGGGCGAAGCTCTTAACGGCTGTTAGTTTACGACATAATAAGTACATCTAATAACTTTTATATAAAATTAGAGCAACAAAATTTTCCATACAAAATAATTCGGCGCGCAATGTAGAGCAACATACGCGAGTTAAAGACTCGATGACAGCTAATTTCAAAAGCAGATGACATAACTGCCATATCAACAATAACAAATGTTCGTACCTACATTGCTGCTCCGATAATCTTAAAAAAATTCTGTGGGGTCATAATTGAGAGTAACTTTAAAAAAACCTTGTAATCCATGATTACACTAATGAATCCCATGCCTGGTTTAATTGATCGCCCGTATTAGACTTACACACTGTATTTCTAGGGGTTATTTATTTCGAATTTTCTCTGACGTACCAAATTTTTCAACTACCTATTTTTTTATTGATGGATTATTGATTCTTCCACTAGGTACAGTCGAAGACAAAATAAGGGGTATACAAAAACGTTCAAAAATATGTCCCAGTGCACTCTAATTCAGTGTAATAAGAACGTCGTAACATATTTATGAACGGATTCTTTCGATACTTATTTTTGCACTTGACTGTACACATTGGGTACCCATTACCCAATTATATGTAGGGATATAGGGACAAGTTTATTTGTCAATATAAAGGCAAACCAATCGAATTATGTAACTACCAAGACTAGCTACTATCTACTTGCCAGTCTAAAAGTGATGTTTTACAGTTAAGAGACACATTATTTAATATTTCGTTTAAAAAAATGTAGGAGTACACTTCCATGATAGTAACCTCCTATTCAGTTTATACCGATAAAGAAGCGGGTTAATATTTACTAGCCACACAACCTGATGGTGATGATAAAGCTTACACAGTGGATTCATCAAGCTGAGCTATAACGTGTCATTATGGGTCACCGGTCACCGGCAAATAGTCTTACTAGGTATTTCAAAGGCGGAACTAACTTTGGAAGGCGGCCACGCCATTTGTAAAATTGGTCACGTCGCCGAGTGGAGGAGTGGAAACTGATGTCCCATTATAACACTTATTTACTATTCTTACACCATTATAACACTTATAAATTCGTATTTCCTAGTTTTTTTTATGTTTTTTTTTTCACGGTCATGATGGCCACCCGTGACTTGGTAGAAAATTGACATCGTGCCTGAAAATAATATGGACCGGTATTGTACAGTCCATTACAAAGGTTTCGGAGGTACCTATCCGCTTTTTCATTTAATTGCGTTATAATGAGTTCCAAAAGTCGACATAATATAGTCGACGCTCTGTAGTACTCCGCGTAGGACTGTATAGAACGTACTCCGATTCCGATGTGACGTGGCGTATTTTAAAAACGTTTGACTGAACAGAACTGGTGAGCCATTCATATGGCCGAAGATCGAACGGTCTGGAGAGCAGAGACAGGAAGAATACTCCATAAGAGTCACGTCCCTCAGGCCACGATTATTATACTATTTTCCCCATCCGTAGGAAATATTTTATTGGTTATTTTATGTTCCGTGTTTATTCACAGAATATACAAACTATAATTTATAATGTCACATGACATGACCATCACGCACGACGCAACCTTGCGCACGGGCTGCCTTCAAGTTTCTCTCTTGTTTTGATTGTCTGCATTGTTTCCGAGGGAAACATTTGGGTCATTATAATAGTTAAATCGACGTTATGAAACATGCAAATAATGAGATTAAGTAACGAGTTTTAACAATGCCTGCATATTAAAGAACACATTATGGTGATCGTTACCAATATTGTCTAATAAGATGTAGGTACCTGTGGAAAGTCCAAATAACAATCAAACGTCTGACTAGACGTATTGCCTGCCTTTAGCTTGCGTAATGTATGCTTGGCTCTTATGAGCATCGTTGTGTCGAATCATCTTGTAAGATCATGTCGATAAATTTATTGGTATTCCCAGTCGGAAGGTAATTGCTGCGTATCGACTTCGCTCCGCCTAGCGTCCCCGTTGCCTACTGACCTAACCACTATGAAGCCTACCCCAACATTAAATTTGAATTGAGCTAGCTACCTACTAGAGGTTCTATGCAATCTCTTGGGAACCGTTTCTCGAATATCTCAATCACAATGCATTCTCAAAGATTTATCCTTTTCTCGGCAATTCCTGTAGGTATCTTCGTAAGTCTCAGCGTACTTAGACAAGTACAAATGAATGAAACGAAGATAGTCCCTATTTTTATGACATCATCATCATCATCATCATATCAGCCGAAAGACGTCCACTGCTGAACAAAGCCCCCCCCCCCCCAAAGATTGCCACAATGACCGACCGGTCATGCGTGGTCTGCGCCACCCGCATCCAGCGGACTCCTGCGACAATTAGGTTAAAATTACCAAGCATTTTTTCTAATACGCCGGCCGGGACTTACGAGGGTAAACAGGAATGCCTGAAGGCAGGGCTTGACAGAACTCCTTTTAACCCTTAGGTGCATATGGTATCAAAAATTTTATTTCTGAAATGATTTAAGTAAACAATCGATCAGTTTTACAGTTTCAATTGATTACTTATTTCGACATTGTGTCATTTCGGTCGCATCGTTTTTGATACTTTTGTGCATAGGCACTAGGCACCTAAAGGTTAAGCGCCCCTTCGATTATATTCATGTATGTATTCTACCTGTGCAACACTCCCGCTGCTTTATCTTGTTCCAGGTCTGGTATCTCTGGACTATGGCCGGCTGCCTTGGACACGAGAAGCACGATGAGGCCCCACGCTTGCATGTTGTTCTTGCCATTGTAGATCAAGTTTCTGTGGGCAATCAAAACTTCATAATTTTGGAAATTCGGGATTGGTTGATCGTAGACGTCGCAGTGAACTTTTGCGATAACTATCATTTAATATTAACCTAACAATCAATTATTAGACAGTAAAAATAAGAATGTGTCAGATATTTTACCGGCCTTCAGACTATTGCCAGTGACTGTATCAGCAGGTACACTACTTTGGGACATGACTTATTGAAGGGATGAAGCCCTTGAAAATCAACGTCACTGAAATTGTGAAATACCTACTTAGCTTGGCAAAACTTTTTCATTTGTAGTCATAAAAAAGCTCTCGAAATTCCTCCTGAATACGTATGTAGGTAATTACGGGTAAGACAATTTGTTCCAATAATTTATTATTTCGTTTCCCTTTTTTCAATAACATGAAATGCTTTATTATGATTTCTTTGTGTTTGTATTACAATTTATATAAACACCAGTCAATATGGCCTTCACACACAAATTACGGAATATATCGCCAACTATAGATCCACGGCGATTCTTTGAGCGTTGTATTGTATAAAGGCCTTATTAATACCCATCTTGCTTATACCTATTAATTAAATTTTCTTGTCAAAAACAACATAAAGACAAAGGCAGTAACTACTTACGGCTGAGAATCAGCTAACTAATAATCGGATACCGAATAACTGCGTGTTGCTAATCGAACGTTGAAATTACGAAACTTTTGCACGAACGCGCGCTCGTGCGCTGCTAACAAAATACCTAATTAATACGAGATATTAGCAATGTGCGTATTTACCGGCCATTTCATTGAAGATGTATTTAAAAATTATTGTAGAAAATTATAGTGTAGACAATTTAGAAATGGGTATTTAAAATACTCACTTGGCAGTTTTCAGTAAAGGATGATTGCTACCGACTAATTTTCGCAAATGTAATGCAACATTCGCAATTTCATCACTCATTACCCATCGTAGACTGAGGAAAGAGGTTGGATAGCCTACGATTTTCTCTGCTTCGCTCACTGCGCGGTTCCAATCTGGCTTTGATGTGTGTTGAGCAATCGTGACGCGCTGGGCCTCTGATGTGCTCAAGTCCCTTCCTGGACAAGGTCCCCGTAATTTCGACACCAATGCGCTAGTAGAAGAAACTTTCACCAAGTCGGCCCTAATGACACTTCGTAAACGACTCAAACTCATTTTGGGGATATGTAAAACACCTTTGAAAACAAATAAAAACTTTTTAGTAAAGTGGAATTTTAAAACAGCACTAAACACTGTAAAATCACTCTGAGAGATTTAACACGTTACACAATTTTTTTGCACTCAAGTACTCTAAAGTTTATGCAAGTGTTGCATAAACGAGAATGTCTTTCGTAAATAAACTAACGAGCGAACTAGCTGCGCAAGAGTCGCCCTCCACTTTCGCGCGAAAATAAGTAACTGACAGTTTGGTTTGGCTGACCGGACCGGAACTCGAAGTTGGATTGAATGAACGATTCGTTCACCAAAGTGAATGTGATGACGCAAACGTTCAACTCGTCTAGGTGGAAGAGAGATAGAACTAGCGGCGGACGTCATGCCATGTCAGGGCGGTACCGAATTTGTAATATAGTGTCGCCAATGGGCGTACAAACTGTTAAAACTTAATAACCTTTGTCTGATACAACTAATATTTGAGAGGACTTAATAGAGACCTAATTGTCAAAAATTTGTAACTTGTCTTTGTAAATCCATGTCTAATTAACTGCTGAAACATGCATACTATTAATTATTCTGCGCTTGCATTACACTTTAGGGCTTGTGCATAAATCACGCGAGGGGGATATCCCTCCCTCCCCTATAGGACATAGGGGGGGAGGGGGTCCAAGAAAACATCACGAAAGATCACGTTAGGGGGGGGGGGTACAAGGAGACCTCACGTGTATTTTTCTAGGATGAACAAACTAAGAAATATTGTGAATTTCGGTTAGCGAACGTGAAAAATTGAATGAGAAAAATACACGTGAGACTGCTGGGGGGAGGGGTAGCTAAGAAACTCACCAAACATCACCAGGGGGGAGGGGGGGTCAAAAAGTAGCCGAAAAAACCTCGCATGATTTATGCATGAGCCCTTATTTGTTTTATACTGACGAACATAGGTCTACGTAATGTCAACAAAGCAAAGTAAGTTTGAGAAAAAAAATCTCACGCCAGTGATCAAACTCTTCAAAACTAATATAAGTACCTAAGTAAATAATAACTTTATTTATCGGATGCCATTTACACACTGGTTTTTATAACAACTATAGCATATAGTAGTAACTATACAGGGTGCCCGCGAGGAAAGATTTCTGACCTTTGAAGTTAAAAATGTCATATGAAGTTTTCTGGATTCAGTCTATTTTAAGATTTTTAAGAGAAAATTTGATTTTTTCTTTAAACCGTTTTAGACCGTTACGCTATGATAAACGCATTTTAGGAAACGATTTTGTCGCCATGTTGTGTTTGTTAGTCTTGTCACACTTAATTGACAGAAATCAAATGAACAGAAATAGTTTTAATTACCTAGCAAATGTAAAAAAAAACTTTAAAGTGCATTTTTGCGATAGTTTGTTTAATAAAATCCTTTTTTTGTGTATTAAAACATAAAAAAAGTAAAAAAAAAAATTTTTTTTTTGCAGATTTCACCAAAACTCATTCAACAATTTTTCTTCTTTTAGTTTCAGGAATAATATATGCTGTTAGAATTTTTCCCTTTCCCCGTGGGCACCTTGTATAAATAATTAAGTAAGTAAATTAAAAGCGAGACTATTCATTGATATGATTGGCGAGCAACAGAGATGCAAATATAAAATCTTAAATTACGCGTATTGTGACTGATTATTATCGAAGTAATTTTTATAAGTAAGATGATTTTACCTAATACTTGATTAGAAAAAGAGGTAAGCTAAGCGGCGCCGTATCATAAAATGGGCAACGCGTAAAAAAGTAATAATACAGAATATGCTCATTTTGTACAGCAGACAGAACAGAAACATCGAATAACTTATTTCGCAGTAGGTACCTATGCACTCCAAACAAAAGCGAGAAGACAATTTTGTATAGCCAACACTTCGTTTGTGCTTGTTGATTTTTTAATTTGCCGCCTTATTCTACTGACAAAATGGTTTGCCACATTGCAATTGCGGTTATTATTGCCATTCTTAGAATGCACAAATAAACACACAGTCTTACTCCCACTTGACTATAAGTTTTCTTTTAATATATTATTTTAGGGCAATTGGCGATGATTATAATAAAATAAAAGATAAAAAAATAACCGGAAATTATGAAGCCGACCACAATGAGAACAACCTGGCGGCCCACCGCGAAAATCGAAATTCGTTAATTTCATTTCGAGGATTTGTCTCTCTCACTCAAATGACTCCTTCGTTTGAGTGAGAGTGACAAATCCTCGAAATTAACAAATTACGTTTATCGCGGTAGGGCCGCTGGACTCGAATAGACTTGACCGACTTGACATTTAAATAAGTTGCCATGTATAAATTTCATATTTCGACGGTAGTATTTAATTTTTTTTAATTCACTAATAAGATGATTTTCCAGGGGTTTAGGTTCTTAGTTTACATTTTTGTATCCGGATTTTCATTTGTTATATATAACTGAACGATTTCTTGTTTATGAAATGGCTGATGATGATCTAAGACATGAATAAATAATCAATCATATATTACAGAGATAAGCGGTGGTGGCTCAGTGGTTTCTTTTCACGTTAGACTTTAATTCCGGAGGTTGTGGGTTGAAATCCTGGCTCGTACCGATGAGTTTTTCGAAAACTTATGTACGGAATATCAGATTAGATGATATTTACCATTAGCTTTCGGTAAAAGAAAACATCGTGAGGAAACCTGCATACATCCATAAAGAAATTCAAAGGTCTATGTGAAGTTCCCAACCTGCTTAGGGCCAGCGTGGGGACTTTAGCCCAATGCCTCTCATATATGAAAAGAGGCCTGTGCCCAGTAGTGGGACATTATATAGGCTAAAATATTATTATATTATTTTATTAAATATTACAGAGATACATCGATTTGTAATATAGCATGACGATGACGTGCCTAGGAACAATTTTTAGGGTTCCGAATAACGCTGACAAAGTGGTAAATTAAAAAGAAAAATAAAGTATTTTATTAGGGTACCCAATCGTAAAGTGGGGAGACTCCAAACCCTGTTACTGTTGGAAATTTTATGTTAGAACATGGTGGGAAGAGAAAACTTATCTACTGATCAGATGGCGATCACTATCAAGCTGTTGCAACAGTTTTATGGAAAGATAATGTAAAAAATGTCTTTCATAATTCAATAAATATATAAATAAGGTGCATAGTATAAATAAGGCCTTTACGTCGAAATTACGCCGCCACCGCCTACTTTTCAGCAAACGCCAGCGCCGCCGCCGATCGTTTTTAAATCAGCGCACACGTCTATTTAGTGGGGAGTGATCTTTATTTGCAATCCCCTAACGTATGAAATATTCTTTGGTAGTATTACAAAATGAATAGGAGTTACTAAAACAATTTCTGATAAAATTAATATTTTCGGAAATAATCGCTCCGAAAACAAACAAATGTGTTCATCCCCTCTAACTTTTTTACCATAACTTTATATCACAAAAGTAGGATTTTATAGAAACTTTCTACAAAAATATAGTTATGTCACTCCTGAAATTAGAAGCGCTTTATTTTTGTACATTTTTAGTCGAATGATAACACAAAACTTGTTTTTTATTTTTTGGTAACCTAACTCACGGACCAAATAGTTTTTTTTTTACCCAATCGTCATGCCGATTAGAAAGGGATAGCTGGAAATTATTCTACCGACACAAGCTTAACTCTAATGTTTATGACGATATTCTTAACATCAAGAAAAGCAATAAACTAGTTTTTAACACAAAGACAAATTATTATTAGAGAATTAAACAAAAATTGAAAAACTTCTTAATAAATAAAATAAAATCCTCATTCACTCAAGATCCAGTATCGGTATTTCGTAGAAAATAGTATATTTTACACGGTGTTACTGGTAACCCTTGCAGAATCTTTCCCACCAATGGGGAGCGTTGCTAATTTTGACATTTCTAGTTTTTTTCAGTCAATCGCGCTCTACCGGCCGTCGTAGTCGACAGTTAGAAAGGTCACTACGCATCGCCGGCTTTCAGTGTTTCAATTGAAAATATTAGAATATAATATATTCCTTTTCTTGTGTTTTGATCCTATTTGTTAGTGAAACAGTGTGCGTTGGGAAGTGGTTTTGTCAAACAAAGTCTTTCAGCTTTTTTGCGTTATTCTAAGGTGAGGTTTCGGATTTTTGTAAGTAATAAATATAGTCTAAACGTCTCTGGGCTGTCTGGTGGCCACGTGTAAAGTACATACGTGTAACGGGGGTGATGTGCAGCTAATATTCTTTTAGTTAACTTTCTGTTCCGTTCACCGGTAAAAAAATCACAGATGACGCAGGCAGGGGGTCCCAAAGACCCCAATTACTGTTGTCCTGTAAGGTTGCTTCAGCTATTATTCAAACTTAATATATATATAATCTCAATAATATGTATCATTGGATAGCGTCATGGATTTTAATATAGTCTGTAATTCGAGGATAGTGATTATTACAATTATTTTCAATATTCACATCAATTTGAATATGTATTATGTCATCATATCAGTTTATATAAATCTATCAGAAAATCAATATTTCCTGACCTTATTTAAAATTATCAACATGGTTAACAAGTAACCACCCAATCTTAAGTATGACAGTTCCTTTACTCTTGAAGCCAAAACAAAATCTAGGGTATGGAGTTTGTAATTACAATATCAACAATTATAAAAATAGATTCCGGCTGTAGTAATGTAGAAGTAAATAAGAAGAATCTTTTTCATCTCAGAACAATGAAAAGTCATGGAAAGTTTAGCTTGATGCATCATCTGCATCCGTCAACATCATTTATCACTGGTGACAGTTGCCATTGCTGATAAGACTACCGCAATTTGTGTAATATTCCCTAAGTGCTACTATGGCTTTTTCCTGTCCGGACAAGCAATCTGAGAGAAGATAGATACAAACATTTCCAATACAATGCTACATAATAGGAAAACATTATTCACTGTTATTTTTTGCCTTATAAAGTTGTTTACTTTTATCTTAGTCCAAGCTAATGACATATCAAGTTGTGCAATATTTATCTTTACTTGTCATTGAACTTCTGATATTGTTTATGGGTCAATGGTCAGCAACTCAGCAGTAGGAAAAGGAATAAAATTGCCATTTGCATGATATATTATTTTAGGTTGTCAATTCCATTGCATCTAAAATGTTCAAGGCTTACAAATTAATTCAAAGCAACTATGTTAGTGGTCATTGCTTATGAAAGTTTGAATAGTTGTGAGCAATTTAATAAAACATCCCTCTTTCTGACTTGTTTATGCAAGCGGCAAATTGG
>JALPQI010028264.1:0-10709 GCA_025490895.1 Thaumatotibia leucotreta | reverse complement strand
GTTGTTTAAAGAGACTCAAAGCACCAGAGCCCCACGGACCCAGGGTCTCGACGCCGAAAGGGATAAAATTATAGTCAGCGCCGAGACCACTGTATTTTCCTACCTTAGCACTTTCAGCCGCCTCTGCTGCTGCTGCTGCCCTTATGGATGTCCGAGGGAGATGTGACGGGGCTAGTGTGTCTACACATGTTGCATCCCACACTAGCACCCGTCCCATACTCCATGGAATCAGAGACATCCCATCCGGTCTCTTGCCGTCGGTCCTTGATATGCCGGTAGGCTCTAATAGAGCCGGAACATTGACCGACGCAAGAGCCCTACGGATGATGTCGTTAAGGGCAGCATGTCTTGAGAAGCGGCCCGCACTCCTTTGGCAGGAAAGTCCGTGGTGGCCCAGGCGGTCCACCTCGTGGCCGCAGGGGCAACGATGCGGGGCGCAGACCGGGACCCCGAGACGGAGACAAACTGAAAAACGGAGGGTATTGGGGTCTAAAAAGGTTCCAGTATTTGGGGAGGGATGTGCATGGAGCCAGAACCCGGCTTCTTTTGTGCTGCCGGCTAATATTCTGGCTCGTTCATTAGTGCACGACTGTGAAAGTAGGGAATCTAGAACTAATTTACACGAAATGTCGTCCCAACTCCTTTGAGATTTTGGATGTTCGGGGAAATTTTGATTGGGGCAAGCAATAGACCAGGCATTTTTTGCATCGGCCAAGCCCGAGGTCTCATAGTTTGTGTGAAGGATTTTTCCTATGAGACTTAACGAGCTATGAACCGATGACAAAAAAGCCGGTAAAGCGACACTAGAAATTTTGCGGATCCCTAATCCACCGTACCGAATGGGAAGGGATCCTTGGGTCCAGGACTGCTCACTCAGTTTAATATTGAGTATAGATTCCAAATTGTTTTTGATTAGGTCATCTATCGGTGACAAGAGAGTTTGATTTTTCCATAGTGGGCAACAGCGAAGGACATACGTTAATTTAGGAACAAACAGGCAGAATCTAATAATACTAAGAGCATAATGCGGACTAATTTCGAGTAAACGGTGGGAATGGTTGTGAAATTTCGAAACAGAATTTTGAATGTAATTTTGAAAACTTTCCTCGTAGATGGGGGATCCTAGGAGGCAAAGGTTAGTTTTATCTATAATTTTAATATTAGGTGCAAGTTGACGGAATTTTAGAGCCGAATTATTAATATTGTTGCAAGAATTTGGAATGAACAGTTCGCATTTGTCGAAATTGAGTTCCAGGCCAATAGCTTTAAATTTGTCAATAATTTGGGATAGATCAGAAAGTACAGAATCTACGTCGCCTCCTAAGGTCCCATCATCCAAATACCAAACGTTGAATTTAGATGCTAAATTTCGAATGATCGGATTTATTGCCAAACTGAAGATTGCTGGCCCCAGGGGATCTCCTTGTTGGCAGCCTACTTCAGATGACAGCTCGTTTGACCGGTACATCAACTTGGTAGGATCTGCATAGCAGTGTAACAGGTAGTTGTATATTTCAGGGATGTTAGATTTGATTTCTGCCAACAAGGTATCTCGGTTCAAAGAATTAAAAGCATTTCTCACGTCAATTTTGAGCAACACTTCGCACTGGCCAACGCTGAGGTAGGTTCGGAGGGCATGCACGGCGGCCTCGCAACCGCCTTGAACGCCAAAGCCCAATTGAATGGGTTCGAACATTTTTTGTAATTTTGGTAGTATATACCGTACTGCAATTTTGGAGGCTAGGCGGCGAAGTGTTGCACCAACAGCAATAGGCCTCACCCCTCCGTCCTTTTTGGTAAGCGCAATAAGATTTGCACCGTACAGGATAGGTACAATATCCGGGTGGATATTGCCGGCGTACATAAATAATAATTATTTTAAATCGTAAATAAGTAAAAGACGCAGTAAATATAACTCATAAGGCATGTATCTAGTACGGTCTTGGCTTGATTAGATTATTTGTTAAATTGAGATTCCAGAGAACATTTTCTATGTATGTAAGTTTCGCAACTTATGAAACTTCTCCTCGATACAATTATATTGCAGGCCTAGCAGTCGACGTCAAAGATGTCATTACATTAATAGATATTAGTTTGTACCCAAACCCAAAGGGTTTTGGTACCCCAAAAATATATTTACACTACCTTAATGTCAAGGCAATAAAGTCGTCTAAATATATTCTTGGCGCCTAACCCGTAACGACATCTTTGACGTCGACTGTACAACTGTAGCACAAATACGACGCAACAGAATGTCTCGCGCGCAATAAGCTACCTGTCACCGCTAACTTTGTAAATTGAACAGTGCTGAGTCATTTTTATATCTAGCCCGTGAAATACTGTCGCAATTTGATTCTTGTGCTAGAAATGTATTTGCAGGTGCACACTTGTACCAATTAATTTTAAATGCCTACTAGATGTTAGCTAATACTAAAAATATTTTTGTTTTTATGATATAAATATTAATTGTATAAGACCCAATGTTTCGCCAATCAAATATATCACCTACTAGCAATACGGTTGTCCTAAGGGGTGCAAGAAGAAAATCCTCCATGAGTGTTGTTTACAGTAAACTTAAGATAGTCCCATGTTTATCGGTAGTTATCGTTGCCACCATGTTCCAACAAGAATGGGAGCGCTAAAGTGACGTGTAACACGATAAACGGTAAAAGTGGAACCATCATAAGCAATGCTCGGCGGGAGTGAGCTGTTTTCATACTAAACGTCACGTGATATATGTCATTTAGTATGAAAACAGGTCACCCTCGCTGAGCATTGATCATAAGCCACCAGTAGCCATACCACGAGCCGGCCATCGCACAAATGTGCGAGGTCGAGAGTTATGTATAGAAACTAGAAACTAAGTCCGCGTTTACAAAGCGGAGACAGCTCATGATATGCAAAATTGCACACAGTTTCTGGTGATACCTTTATACACACCGCTACACCGGATTAGAGCATGCTGTGTCTAGGTTTAGTAGTTATTCTCCGTACTGAATATAAGTGAATATAGAATGTGTCTCCCTACAAAATCCCCTGTGAGAATTCCTTCCGGATCCATTTTACACGTTAAAAAATCGTGAAATAAGTGAACATTATATGTCCAAAGCATCTGAGTTTTCATTGAATTGGTTGACTACAACAATGTATGAAATATGTTTGCCAGCATGAAAATAGCCCATCAAAAATATTGAAATTTACAGCAAGAGAAAACCATGTTCGAAACTATAACATTTTCTAGACTTTCTTCCAAACTAGGTACATAGTATATTTAGTGCAGACCGTGAGGTAGTTATTTACGTGCCTGTCAGTTCTATTCAAGTAAAGAGTCTCTAAATTCATGTTCCAAGTTCATACTCAGGCGCTTGACAGCTGCATTTAATTTGCATGTCTGGCCATTTCCGCTTTAAAAGGGCAATGTTAAATTAGCGAGGGTTACAATATGCCTTAAGACTTGGGCCCTGCATAGGATTAACATAACGATAAAACTATAATCTATACTTATTAAGGCGATGCTTAATAAATTCAAAGCGAATAAATTTTTTTAATATTCCACGCATGGTATTCCATACAGAAAATCGTAAATCCATATTAGCTTTGCCATTTTAATGTGCAGCTAACGATTATGGTCAAAATTATTTAATACAATCAATTATTTATTTCTCGTTAATTCCTGGATATTCACTATGCCTTTGACATTTTATAAAATCTGTACCACTGTTGTTACATTATGAATATACCCTCAAATTTCAAGAAACTTTGCTATAGCTACATTTGACTAGCTCTCAAATATCAAAACGCACTCTTTTTAGGGTTCCGTAGTAAATAAGGAACCCTTATAGTTTCGCCATGTCCGTCTGTCTTGTGTTGTTTATATGTCTGTCCGTATGTTGGTCCGTCCGATGTCTAACCGCAGCATAACTCAGTGTCCGTTAGAACTAGAAAACTTCAATTTGGTAGAGGCATACCTATTAACCATGCCGACAAAGTGATAGAATAAAATGTAGAAAAGTATTTGTTTGCTTTCCTCTACTCGTCCAGTGGGGATGAATTTTTTTATAAAAATTGTGCTTAAACCCCCCTCCCTCCTAACTTTTGATCCATGGGTCAATTTAAAAAAAAACATCATAAATAGGTACTTTAATATAACACTATTCTGAAGATAATCGGCGCAGCCCTTTTCGAATAACTACAGAACTGAGCATGGCCCGACATTCTCTAGGCCGGTTTTTTTTAATGAGAAAAGGGCAACCATTTGTGATAGCATATCGCAATTACATTGCATAACATAAAACGAGTAATTAAACGCTGGCGTTTCGTCGTCAAGTTTCCGACAATAGAACTCATTATAATAAAATGAAATCAGAAGCAAGCTGCAACGACAACTTCATTAAGAGAAATGCACGCTTTAAGTAGGACTACACTATGCAGGTTGCAATCCTGCATTATGCTCGTGATGTGATTGGAGCCTAATAAAATAATACTAGATCGATGATGAGTGGGTAACAGGATGCTTAGACAAGTTGCCAATCGCTAACGCTTAATCGTCAATCGTAAAGGAAAGGCAGCTGTCTTTGTCGCACTAATATGAAAGAGTGACAGAGAGGGAAAACTACGATACGCTACTAAGCGTTAGCGATTGGCAACTTGGCTTAGCATCCAGGAGTGCGAACTGTAAAATTCCGAAGATAAAAGTAGCGAGTTTAATATACTTAACTATCAGAAGTTTGAGTTAATCTCACAATTACTATTTTTTTTGGCCATTTCTTGGTTGTCTCGATAATGAAAGTTGCTCACTCCAGCGTGACCGTCCCTAGTAATCTGTTCACTCTTGTTCCACGACCTATATATTATGCCATCCTGTATTTTTTTGATGGGGCCTTGAATTATTGAGACTAATTTCGTAAGGTAATGGTGTCGGAAGGTAAGTGGCCTGCAAATGCTAACATGATTTCATATAGTTACGTACACAGATGGAATTATCCCCACTTAACCCGATCCACACTTATCCCAACACAACTTATTTATATGTATATGGGTCAAGTGCCTCTTTCATTATGAGAATAGTATTAGAGATTCAACTCGAATATAAATAACGTATCTACATAAATAGCCGTATACTTATTATGTAAGGAGGCATAATTTGAACAGAATTTTTTCTGTAAACAAGAACACAAAAATAGGATCGAATTGAATAACGTAATTGATGCCGAAGCCATAATAATTAAAAACGCTCGCGATTGTTCCTGAAATACGCTCCAAAAGAAGTCTTTGACTGAAAACTTGGCGCAGTTAATTATGTTCGACGAAGTGATATCTGTAAAAAAAGAAAGTCTTGGTAAACAGGGTCGTAACTTTAAATTGGTTTTCCGAGAACAATGCAAGGTAGCTAAGTGCGCTTCGAATATCTCATTCTTTTCTCAAGGTTTTGAGAAAACCAAATAAAATATTTAATTCAAAATTGTTTCTATGTATAGGGACAACATAGGAGATGGGAAATAATTTCGTCGGGATAGTTTGCTGTAGGAACAAAAGCAAGACTCTAATTTGTACATCGATGAACCTTATTACAAAAAGCATAAGGTCTACCGATGTATAGCTAACAGTGTGGACGACGGTAGGTATATATACACAAATATACAGTTTGCAAACGTGTACAAGCGTGCAAATGTTTATTTGATTGAACATGTTTGAAAAAGCTTGATCATGCAATAAACATGAAATGAAACATTATTGGCCTGTTTCACAAATATATCCGTCGTATAAAAAGAACTTTATCCTTTTCCTCAGGCATATAAACAATAAAATGAAAAGTAAAGAAACATTTATCTGACATATAATTATGTTTTATTCGAAGGAAATATAAGGAAAAAAGAGGGCGAGGTAGACCTAAAAATAAGTGGATAGATCATGTTAAGGAATGGACGCATACATAAGACGCAGCCACCCTCAAGAGATTCGCAAGGACCAGAAAGCTAAATGCCATGCTGACCGCCGACGCCCATTAGACTGGTCATGGCACCATAAGAAGATTCGCGAATGGTAAGACATGCTCAAAAATTAAAACGTGGACCTTTTTCTAAAAATTACGTTCTCAAAGTGCTTGCAAAACAAACACTCATTTTTTTTCAGACTTTATTTCAAATCTGTAACGAGACAAGTAGTTGCCCAGCATAGGCATTAAGAACTAAACTCAGGGATCCGTGTAATAAAACCTTAAATTCACGGTTTTATTAATCTAACTTACAATCTCCGCATTAGTGGCCAGAACGCCAACTTTAAGTAGATAACTAGTTAACTTCGCCGTCGCTTACAAAGTATTGAAAAATGAACGCAGATATTCGATCTTTGCTTTAGAACAAAGTAATTTCAACTCGGATAGCGTTTGTCGTTGGGCGAGGATTAAAAATAAAAGATGCGGGTGCAGGTTTAAACTATAGTTAAGATAAGCTAAGTTGGAAGTGTAGCAGGGGCTAACTTTATGGATAAGTTAAATGAAAGTTCCTGGTCCCCTTGGAAAAAAACTTGTTGCTTGTACACGGCGAGAAAAAAGTGAGCGGTGTCTTTTGATGTCACAAAAGTTTACTTCGTAGTAGCTAATTGCACCTGATTAAATATCCGATGTTTTAAAATATCAATCAGAAACCTTGTAATATTTAAAACATAAAAGACAACCGAAATATGATGAGGTAAGTATAATACTTTAAATAAAATGTTATATGTACCTAAGTAATAAAAGTAACGGGATGCATACCTACCCTAATTAAGTAATTTAAAGTAATTATTAAAAGTATTGTAACATAATACATTATAATTGAATGTATTATTTACTCTTACATAATCAAAATGATCCCATAAACATGTGAACTGCCAAATTTGGCATTACGTCTATTTGCTATTACATACTCTAAAACACAAAATTGTCTATTTAATTGTTTCCTACTATGAGAACTTTGACTATGTGAAAATGTTTATGACATAGGTAGGTACTTGGATATTATATACAGGGTGTTTTTTATACCATTAGCCATATTACAATATGTGTTGGGTAAAGGCGTAAAAAAATATTTGGAAAAACAAAAATAATCCATTTTTCATTATCCTTTTTGTTATAGATTTTTTTTTAAATCCCATTATCTAACGAATGTTTGGTCACTATGATCACTTGCTTACTTTGCGTACTGCCCCACCTAGTATGCGCTCATAACTGCCAAATCAGATTGGAAAGGGTGTTTGAGTTTGCAACTTTAATTAACCCGCATAAGGTAACTAATTCAATACGTAACAAGTTTCCTACGCGTGGTGGGGAATGGAGGTGGAGCTTAACTTGCAGGTAAAACCCACGAGATAGCATTATCAGTCTATCGCATACAGTACTAATAATGAGGGTATTTTGAGTTGCGCGCCTATCTGAGGGTAGTTTGACTCGAGCGTGTTCACGCAAGCGCACTCCTTCTTTGTTTACAGAGTGCTGTACAAATGGCACATGGCATCTTGCGATCAGCCGAGCCAGCATAATTTGACCTCTAGAACGGAGTAACTTAAATGTTCCGTCATACAAACGCGTACTGGTTTACCTCAGATATCGATTCTAATGCACTCTCTAAGCAAATTGAATTGTTGATGACAACGAGCAGGTACAGGTAGGTATGCGCTTGGGCAGTTTTAATCAAATAACAATCGTGTGTGCATGTAGTTAGGACATTTTATTCATTGTTTAGTGCCGATTGTGGGGTGAGTGACGTCGGCTGATCGGTGCTTGTGATGAACTCCTGATTGGCTAAGACTTGACTACTCAAACCTGCTACCCTTTTATCTGCCATCGAATCGCACGGATTGAAACAAACTTGCCTAGTGACCATAAATTATGTTTTTGCCGGATAAAAAACGGGAAAAAAAACTAAAAAAAAGTGTCTTTTTTTTTCAAAAATGTTGTGTACTGGTGATCGCGAATGACATATCCAAATTTGGCTAACGACATAACAAACACCCTGTATTTATGGTAACTGTAAGCTAGTTAATGACTCCACTCCACTGCCAAACTTATTAATATTTTTGTGGAGGTACTTTCAACTGCACATTTTTGTAAATTTATGTCTAATAAATAAATAACTAAAAAAAAGTGTGACTGTCCAATGGGCAATATACGTTACAACAAACTATCGAACAGCTATCAAGTTAAGCTATCAAATAAGCCTATATTTTTTTTATTAACTAGGTACAGTAAATGTATTGAGAAAATACAAATGAAATCAGTAAACAAGATTATTCTCCCAGTATTTCAAAAGCTTTAGTTACCGATAAACTCAATTTACCTACATGCATTGTGAATCATCACGGCCCAACGCCCAAACGCGTTTTTTACGTGTCTTTTCAATAACGTCAAACAACAAACTCGGAAACTCCGTAACACGTAATAATGTCATTTAAAAGCAACACGAACAGACAAAAGGGGAGGGAGGAGAAAAAAGTGCCAAGTTACAGCAGAGAATTCACAATCCAAGCTTAGCGCCGTCGGTCGCTTCCGCTCGTTGTTAGCTCGCTAACAAGACTCGCTGAAATAGATTGTTGTGTCGAGTGAGGAACCACTTGATTTCTGTGTCTTCCTCATTTTGCATAAGTAAGTGCTTGCAATTGGGTTGTAGTGAAACACTGCTGTAATTGTTAGGAGGTAGGTATCTGGTTGGAATAAAGACAGCATTTATGAGTACCTAGCTAAGTAATTAGTGGGATTTTTATTGTACAAACTCGTGCCTGAATTTGTACAAGTTATTAACGTAATAAAATGATGAAGCTCTTCATGGAGAAAACACAATATGTGCTAGAACATAAAAGAGCATTCTATTAATAAAAGGCTTTTGTTATCTAGTCTACAAATATTTGTTTTTCATTCCATTGCCCTACAAGCTTCCTGGAAATCGTGAAATAGTTTGAACTTTAGTGAGGTCTCTGGTGGTCTGAAAAGTGAAAATAATTTGTCCAGTTTGCACAGCTGTATATTCCTTGCACCTGAAAATTTTTCATTCATTAAAATCAGTCTTGAACAAACACTCAAAAATAATCTAATTCATATACCTACACTAAACAGGTGACCTCAGGTCTCGTTAAAAACAGTCAACATTTTATTAAAACCTTATTGAACATGTCAAAAAAATACAGAGATTAAAAACACCCTGTAAAGGTCGCGTGTTTTTGACATGTTTTTGTTACTACTTTTTCAAAATGTTACATGGACTTATACAAAAAGGCGACAGCTAATTTCTTTAATACTTTGTTGAAGTCACCAGGGCTCGGATACCGGTTTTTACTCCATACAAAAGAACCGTTCGAATTTCGTTCTTTTTTGTTCTTCGGTATATTAATTCTTTGTTAATGGAGTAATTTGAAAATACGGCGTTGGTAATTTCATAACATTTTGAGTAGGTACTACATAAAAAATATAAAACATTTCAAATATTGTTCTATTTCGAGGTTCTCGAAAAAAAACCGGTTCCGAGCCTTGGAAGTCACGAGTTTTTGTATTATCTTATGTGTAACATACTTAAGCGGTAAGAGAAGGAAGGTATTTGTTGAGGACGATTGAAAACAGACGAGGCAAAACGATAGGTCACTTGTTGAGACATGACAGTTTCTTTGGAACAATATTGGGAGGAAAGATAGAAGCAAAAGAGAATAAATTAATTAATAAAAAAAATTAAAAACACGACTGCGGTTTAAAAACGTTCTTAAAAGTAAAAAATAATTCCTTTTTCAGGTTTATTCTTGTGAGTGTATCTGCATATAAGCGCTTGTCTTATTACTTACGATATTTTGTTTCGATTGCAGTCGGGGAACCTTTCATTACGGAAAATATAAACATTATGAAGGTTCCCCGACTGCAATCGAAACAAAATATCGTAAGTAATAAGACAAGCGCTTATATGCAGATACACTCACAAGAATAAACCTGAAAAAGGAATTATTTTTTATTTTTAAGAACGTTTTTAAACCGCAGTCGTGTTTTTAATTTTTGTTATTAATTAATTTATTTGAAACCTTTTAGTGTATTTGTAGATTCTATAAATTTCGATACAATTTGGAAGGCTGACCCTGCGCTCCGTTCGCTCCGGAGGTCCGAAGAGTTCCCATCCCAGGTATTTTGGGCGAAGCCGTAGGGCACTCCGTGCGAGGGCCGGAACGTTTCCAAAACTAATGTAAATTTATGTTAAGCGAGTCCGAACTTCCGAAGGGGCTCGCCAACTTCAGGGTAGGAGGCCGAAAGCAGAGCTCACGGAGGCCCGGACCATGACTTCGAAGGCCCAAGCGTGTCACTCGCAAGTATTTTAGCGCAAGACTGAAGGGCGAGCAATGAGAAAATTGAGCTACCATGTTTCTTGAACTACCCCAGCATCTGAATAAGCCGACATCCACGTAGGATCGAAGGCCCGACGGGCGAGACAACACGGTACAAGCGTCCCTCTTAGCCTTTTGACCGCCAGACTAAGGAATATGCTGAGCTCCAGACGCCACGCGTACGTGATTATTTAAACGAAATTTAACTTTACGGCATCCCGCGTAAGTTTCTACTGCATTGGTATAGTTGTCGGCCAGTGGCGGTCAAAGGGTCAACTGTCTTTAAGCCCGACATTTCGCTTCAAACTCTAATGAAGACCGAAAGCTGAGCTCCGCGTAAAGTCAACGGCCAAAAGCGGTCCTCAGAGGCGCGCCAG
>JALPQI010028260.1:0-13573 GCA_025490895.1 Thaumatotibia leucotreta | reverse complement strand
CATACACCTTTGAATTTCTTCGCGGATGTATGCAGGTTTCCTCACGATGTTTTCCTTCACCGAAAGCGAATGGTAAATATCATCTGATATTCCGTACATAAGTTTCGGAAAAACTCATTGGTACGAGCCAGGATTTGAACCCACGACCTCCGGAATGAAAGTCAAACGTCTAAACCACTGAGCCACTTTAGCTTTGATTATAGATTGATTACAGATTTAAAAAAAACATTTTTTTTCAGACTCGTTTGCTTACCATGGCAGGGTTATTAGCCATCATCGATGTAAAAAAAAAAACAATGAACTTCTGTAGACCCCGAGTCTTCGCACCCCAAATGTCCAATTTTATAAAACATATGGCCGAAACCATATCCGAAAGGTTGAACCGATCCCTATCCGGGCATTTTTCTGAGTGTTTCAACCGTCGTGACTTCGGTGGCTGCCTCATCACACGAATCCCGTGAGAGATGCAAAAACTTTTGGATATATTGGTAGACGTAGTTAACAACTACCAAGATATCCAAAAATGATTGAGATACCCACGGAAATCGGGTAATAATTTTGTCACCGAAGTCACGGCGGTTGAAACGCTAGGAGAAATGCCCATCCACAATACTGCCCGAAGGCATTCGCATCAATATAGACCGTCTATCAGGAAAGTCCGTCTACCAAATGATTTCCACCCCTAACTCAACAATATGAGACGCATATATTATGACGGACTTTCCTTACAAATAAAATATGCCGGACTTACCCACACTGACCTTACGCGACACAAGCATGTGCATCCGACGCATACCCGACGGCTATCATCGATATCGTTGCTTTTTGTGAACAACGCTGTATTCCAAAATAGTACGCGCCTGCAATTGGAATTCTAGTGCTTCAATGTTAGAATTCAAATTACGACAAGATGTAGCGTTGTTGATAAACGTCGATATAGAGCAACATTTTACAATATCGTGGCTCATCTCATCATGAACAACGCTGTAAATGATACTTGCTTCTAATTTAAATTCTAGTGCTTTATTATTAGTTACATTAGAATTGAAATTACGATACTGTGGCATCTTGAAACGCAGCGTTATTAATGATAAGCGTCGATATAATACTTGTTATTTTCTGTAATATTACGCTGCGTTTTCACTTAAGGTGCATTTATACCAAAGGAGCATTCGCTCATTCTATCCCCCACTCTACGAAATTCGTTCGTTACACGAAACATGATTCATCGAAATTCGTTGATTTCGTAAAGTGGTGGTTAGAATGAGCGAATGCTCCATTGGTCTAAATGCACCTTTAGTGTTCTGAGCGAGCATTCGCTTGTTCAGGCGCATTTAGACCAAACGAGCATTCGCTCATTCTATTTCTCACTCTACGAAATTCGTTTGTTACACAAAACATGATTCGTCGAAATTCGTTGATTTCGTAGAGTGGGGGATAGAATGAGCGAATGCTTGTTTGTTCTAAATGCACCTTTCGCGGGCTGACGAACGAACAGTTTGCTATGTGAAGTCCTGTTTTCATCTGACTAAGAATTAACGAATGCTGCTCAGAACACTAAGTGAAAACGTGGCTTTACTTGAGCAGCTATGCTATTCTCTTATTCACACATTCGACGTTGCGTTCGTCAACGAGCTCGGAGCTCGACGTCAAGACAGCCTTGTCTAAAATCCTAGCTGTTTGATTTGACATTAGGAATCGAGGCTGTGAGCGAGGTTGTGGGCGAGTTCGTCGCTGGTTTTCGTTAGAGAATACGAAGTTCGTACATTAAACGTCAAACTCCCGACGCAGTGTAGCTCCAGCTCACGCCGCATTCGTCGCCGAGCACTAGTGTCGTTTAAAGTACTTTAGTGAATACCATTTTTAGGCTCGACGCTGCCGCAGCGCTGACACAGCGCTGACAGCAAGGCGGTTTCCTTAGTGAATAACACTGCTGTATCTGCGTTTGCTGGTCTTCTAAAGTAGGTGCCAGTATACTTTGGGAATAGAGATGACACCAGACGCTCCTTATAAGGGGAGTGATGTAATGCCACCTTGACGGTTGCCATAAATTTGTATACATATGGCGATCATTAAATTAATACTATTGTATTTAATTCATGCGAGGACCTTGAGTGTTTAGAGTAGTGTTCAATTTATTTTAAATTTTACTACCTTGTTGTATAGAATATTGGACTTTGCAATTTTGTGGCTGGATTCCTACGAATGAATAAAACATGGAAGTAGCACGCTATACAAAATTTCCTTTCAAAAACGGCCCTAAAATTATGTTGACATGTGTCGCATAGTTTTTAATGGCTGTACCTACGCCTAAAGTCAGCGTCTAATATTTTGTAGCACTGTACAGTTGATAATGTGTGAACTAATTCATTCATAACTTTGGTATGCAGTAATGCAGCCTACTGTACTACTGAATGTGCTGTTATACACCGTGTTTTTTTGTTATCAGTTAAATTGGACAGGTTACTTGGGATATAATAGAAGTTGCTTGGTGTTTGAGTACCCATTTTGTGGAACAACTACTATTTCCTACCAACAAATAAAACATGGAAGCCGCACGCCGTACTAAATTGCCTTTTTAAAACGGTCCTCAATTTTAGTTGATAAGTGTCAATTTTAGTTGAAGACAATGCGTCACGGTAATGAATTCCAATATCAACATATAAAAACTTAAACCGCCATTCAAAAATAGTTGTGATTGGGCCATCAAAGTTTTGATTGGGTACCTATATTCTATAAGCATTGTTAAGAAAAACGCTATATCCAGCCCATTTTGGCACAATTGAACAATTGTTTTGGGGGCATTTTTCAGCTGGCGTTAGATGTCTATGATATATATGGTCGCAGATCAATAATATTGTAATCCTTAAATTAACAAATAAAAAAAATACTAAAATCAGGTTGAAAAATATGTGCATTATAAGTTGTACCAATGAGTTTTTCGAAATGCATATACATTTCGCAAGTCGCAGACTATTTCACAAAACCTTGCCTTATCCAAAAGACCTTTTAGAAATTCAGTTAACCAATAATCACCAAATAAATAAAAATAAAACCAAACTCAACCGATTTCTCCAAATATCATACCCATTCAAATAAAAATAAACTATCGAGTATAACCGCGAATCGAACGGGTACCTACAACCCCGAGATGGTCTCTTTAACACCAAGGGTCTGGTGATGGGATCTTTGCGAAGTCTGCTTTTAAATTTATGGATTATTTCTATCTCATGACATGAAGTTCGCTCGGCAGAAAAACGAATAGCAAACTTTAAATATCAGCTAACCACTATCCCTTTAATTTAATATTATTCCTTAACCCTAAACAAAACATTATGCAAAATATCAAGAATAAATCTGTCAGACTCAGACATAAACAAGATCCAACTGTGAGCAATTAAATGCGGAGAATGTTTAGATACGCCAGATTGACGATTCTGAGAAACACTTTGGGCATATAATCTCAATTGGCTTGTCGACTGTAGTATCTAAGCTATAGTTTAGAATATAAGTAATAACTGCAAAAGTAACACTGATAACATTGCCTTTATTGAAAAAATATTTTTCCTAACTAGTGCGCAAAAACGAACTTTGCGCACGCTTCGCGCGCGGTACTTTCTCTTTTTGACGCACTCGTTATGAAAAAAATCGTCCCTTACACGTGCAAAAACTTTTTTTTAACTCGAAAAAAAAAAGTTTTCCCGCACTTGTTAGGAAATGTACTATTATGTAATCGTATATTATTGGGTCAAAATTCTTTTCGATGTCTTGTTTCATTCCACTCTGTCACGCTTTTAGTGGCTATTTCAACTCAGTATATTAAAAAAAACCCAAGTGCACGGGTTTTTATTTCTTTTTCGCGTTAGATGGTAATCCATACATGAGAAATTGAAAACATAACATCATCTCAAACAAAAGTCACCACAGCGTCACGTTATTTAGGGACACAAAATAAGACAACTAAAAGAATTTTGACCCTATTACTATCTTGTAGCAACACTAGTATTCAGTCGTCCTTTACATAAGATTAAACGAGAATTATATTTATAGTTTTGCATAGTCATCTTCACATCATCAGCCTATGTTAGTCCACTGCTGGACGTAGGCCTCTCCTATTAACTATGCGTATAGACGCATTAGGAGGTAAATGCCCATAATCGCCACGCTGGGCAAGCGGATTGGCGATCGCAGTAATGTGTCCACTATGATGACGCTGCTGCCCATCATCAATCTTGTAGAATGGTCAGTGACACTTTAATCCCTTAGTCGACTCTTACGACACCCGCAGGAGGAGTTGGGGTGGTGACAAATGTATTCTTACTGCCGTCGCCACACGGCATAGTCATCTTAATATCATTAAATTAAAAAATAGATAATAATGTATAATCTATTTTTTAATAATCACTACGCCGGGTAAGTAAGTTTGCGATCGCATTATGACAAAATGATGCTGCCCATCATCTTCAATAAATTTATTGTGAATGACACTTCAATCCGGTTGACACCCACGGGAAGAGTTCAAAATCAAAATAATGTTTATTCAATTTAGTCACGTTACATTACACTTATGAATGTTAAATATTAAATGCTACATCCGGCTCTATATCTTGTTAAAGACTAAAGTTTAAATTAGTATATTTGAAAAAATTGTAATTTTTAGAGGATTATAATTTGACATAAAATTATGAGTTAATATAATTATGCGTATATTAATTAAATTTAATACTTAACATCCCGACGTTTCGATCACTCTACAGGGTTCATGATCTACGGGGGTCAACAAAGTGTTTGAATCCCTGTAAAGAGTTCGAAACGTCGAAATGTAGTTAAATTTAATTAATACATATAGGTACGCGATATTTATTTAAATAGTTTTGTTTAATGAGTAATCATAATTATAGCGGTAACCGAAGAAAATACATTTTTATTCATAAATCGCAAACAAAATAAAACAGTTCTTGCGAAAAACAGATTAGCTGCTTAAAGATAATTTAATATCACTTGATGATCAGATGAACTAACATAATGAAATATTAACTACGTTCAAAATATGATCTAAAGTATTCAGTACAACAAGATAGCTCCTACATTATTTGTTTTTGTTTTTAAACAATACAAAACAATAAGCCCTGAGATAACCAACCAAATTAAAAAGCACTAAGAACATACGAAACTCAAAGACAGTTACTACTTTTTTCTCTTCAGCGGTAAAATGCAACCGAAAATAAAGAAAAGTCCTATAAATGTATGGGGTGCATAGAGAGTTAGAACCTTGTTGTTTTGAAGTGACGGAGCGTCCTGAGCGTCCCATAACTCAGAGCCAGGCTGCAGGCGAGTGGGAGGCTGCAAAGAGTAGGAAAATATGCAGAATCGATATTGTAAATAAAGTACTAGTAGGGAACGATATTTTTTGTCTGAATCAGCTTCAGTGCAATGGATACTGAAGCTCGTCGTGACAGTAGGTAATAGCAATGTAACGAATATCGGTTTAGCAATATTCGCGAATGCGAATGCGAATGCGAATGCGAATATTATACATACATATACACAAACATTAGATAATGCTCGTAGAAAATGCCCAAAGGCATTAAGTTATTAACTGAAATATTACATTTTATTCTTCATTCAGTTAAAATGTATCATTTTTAGAGTCGCTTGTTTTTGTACCTAGACATCTAGGTATTAAGGTCAAGTAGAAATCTTAGAATGTAGTACTTCCTGCCTTAAATGAATGAAATAATTAGATAAAAATATTCGCAATATTCGAGTAATTATTTTGCGAATGCGAATACGAATGCGAATATTTTAAAACATGCGAATATTCGCGATTGAGAATGCGAGTATTCGCTATATCGCTAGGTAATAGCATAAAGTAAATTTATTTTTTATTTATCGTATGGCAATTATATTACACTGGTGTACATCAATTATTCTTATAATCTAAATTTACATCTCTCCAAGTAAGTAGCAGCTGACCCCGCAACATTTTTAAGGTCTTCTACCGGGCCTTCGAATTTTGTTAGTGGGCACTCCAAGACAATATGTCGCACAGTTTGCTTTGGGTGTCCGCATTCACAACGCTTGTCATCACTCCAACCCCATTTTTCGTAAAGGTCGGCACAGTGACCGATTCCCGTTCTGAGACGGTTTAGCATACACCAGACACGACGTGATTCACTGAACCCTGGCGCTCGATCCCGCGGGTTTAGCTCGAAGAGATCAGGCGGGACTTGTGCTTTCAACCATTCTTCGGACCATTCATCATTGACATTCCACTGGCATCGTGGCTGGCTAGCCTGCAGGGCCGGTGGGTTTCTCGACTTTAACCTTGTGTGTCTGAAGGTAGCCAGATCGATATGAATAGGCAGTTCTGGTCGGTTATAGGTTTTTTCTACCTCTCTGAGTAGATGTTGTTTACGACGGAGGTGGGGAGGTGCGATGCCGCTAAGAGCCGGGAGCCAATGCACTGGGGTGGGTTTCATACATCCAGTGATGATGCGCATCGTGGCATTTAATTGTGTATCAATCACTTTTATGTGGGCGCTGTTGAGCCATGTGGAAGCACAGTATTCCGCAGTAGGGTACACGAGCGTCAAAGCGGATGTTCGGAGGCAGCTAGCAGAGGCCCCCCATGTTGTCCCTGTTAGCTTATGTAGAATATTATTTCTGGTCCTCAGTTTAGCTGCGGTGTTATTAAGGTGAAGATTGTAGGTTAGACTGCGGTCCAGAGTAACACCTAAATATTTCGGGGACGGGTTATGATTGAGCACAGAGCCTTTGAAGGAGATGTTGAGTTTCTTGCTGGCTAGCTGGTTATTTAGATGAAAGCAGCACACTTCAGTCTTTGCAGCATTAGGACAAAGATGCCAGCGGCTAAAGTACTCGTCCATGGTAGCTAGGTCCTGCTGCAACCGGTTTTCAGAGGCGCTGATATCGCGGTCCTGTGTGACTAGGGCTAGATCATCAGCGTAAGCGAATTTCCTGGATTGCGTCTCCCGCATGTCGGAAATGTACAAATTAAAAAGCGTGGGAGCCAAAACTGACCCCTGCGGTAGCCCGTTATTTAACACCCTAGTGTGGCTGGAGACATCACCAAGGAGAACGCGGAATGTTCTGTTGGTTAGAGCATCTTCAATAATCTTATACACGGTGGAATTTAATCGGTGAACAGGAACCCATTTTTCTAATTCAGTAATCGATGGCGGTCACGTTTATGTAGTACTTAAGTGGAACCAAGTTTTTTTTTTAGCATAACAAATTTTTATGTTGAAATTAAACTTTAATTAAAATTTATTGTCACCCTACTAATGGTTTAGTCTGAAAAGTTTAATACCTCTTTTCAAACTATCAGCCATGCATCGCTCTTATTTTACATAGGAATAGAGTCTATCGCAAAAATTAAAGCATGTGAGTGGTTATGGCTCATTTATGTTTTAAGTTTCTATGGCTGATAGTTTGAAAAGAGGTATTAAACTTTTCAGACTAAACCATTTAGTGACAGGGTGATAATAAATTTTAACTTCAACATAAAAAAAAATTATGCTAAAAAAAACTTGGTTCCACTTAAGTACTACATAAACGTGACCGCCATCGATTACTGAATTAGAAAAATGGGTTCCTGTTCACCGATTAAATTCCACCGTGTATATTTTTAAGCATGGGATAGCCTTCAGTAGTTTAAAGAGGAGCCCCTTCCGCCAGACAGTGTCGTAGGCAGCTGTTAAATCGACGAAGGCTGTTGAGGACTTGAGGTTCTCATTGAAGCCTTTTTCAAGATGGATTGTGAGGGCAAGGACTTGGTCACTGCAGCTACGGCCCGGGCGGAACCCTGCCTGCTCCTGAGGTATATGTTTTTCAATAGTTGGAGCGATGCGGTTGAGAATAATTCGCTCGAGTAGCTTATACATCACGCTGAGGAGTGCATTAGGGCGGTAGCTCTCCACATGGTCGGCAGGTTTAGCAGGTTTAAGGATTGCAGTTATTTTCGCCTGTTTCATGCGAGGCGGGATGACCCCAGAGTCAATGATGGTGGTGTAAAATGTTGCAAGCCATTTCTTTACGCGGGGGCCACAGTGCTTAATATAAAGTAAATAATATAGTACATTACGACACAAGTGCAAAAAACATGAAATTAGAAACAAGTGGCGATGTTTTAAAACACGACCGAAGGGAGTGTTTTAAATCGACACGATCACAAGAGTCACTACCAACTAGGCTACAGAAGCTGAATATGAATTCAGACGTTTCTGAGAAAAGCAGAAGGGAAAGAAATAGATTGATGATAGTCTGCATTGAAAGAGGTGAATCTCAAAAGAAAATCTTACATTGAGTAGGACTTACAGTCATGATCTGATCTTAGTATGAATCAGATTAACATAACTTCGAAAGAAAAGACAAAAATGTCATTAGATCTAAAGCGTTCACTAAAAGGTAGATTGGTGTAACAAAAACCACATATTTATAAACACTGGCACGCCCCCATTACAAATCATTTTCCTAATATTCGAATATTGCATTAGGTAGGTACGCTATATGTTAATGGGTGAATCAACTTTTTTCTGTCTGTTATTACCATGGTTACAGTCGCCTGAGTCACGCTGGTTTTATGCAAGTAGTGCATGTCTGTAGGTGGCCCATTAAGAAAAAGGCTTATTAACACCAAAAAAATGTATGTTTGTATAGTTTAAGTAGCATAATTTTGCATGAACGTAGGCGCTTGTACCTGCACATTTTATCAGAATGGCTTTGGGATTCTGATAAAATGTGCAAAACAAGGAAAATCGTATCTATATTTTTCCAATGAAGAGATAGTTTGTGTGACAGAGACCAAAAGTTCTGATTGGAGGCCTATCTCACCAAGTTTACTGTCCGCATTGAATAATCTTTGACAAGACAGAGAGGTGCAAGCGCGACCGAAATAGACCGTCTCAGGCGCACGCCGCACGCGCAAGGATCCATGGAGTGATCTTAATTTAAAAATCGAACGATTTCGAACTGAAATGGAACTTTTTATAGAATCCTCTCGATAAAATCTAAGTGAAATTCGAAATGGAATTCAATATGAAGTTTAGTGTCTGTGTTTTAGTGAGTTTATGTACTTTGGCTTACGGTATGTATTGTTTACTTGGTGATAAGGTGGTTGATAATTGCGTAAATAGTGCATTAGGTTACATTGCACTGATTAAGGAATGTAAATGCAATTCCTATGCGTCTTCCATACATAAAATGCGAGCGGTTTTTATATTAAAATTTTGTTGTTGGGTGGCGAAATAATTAAGTGATTTCGTTGGAATGATGCGGTCAAATTGTTTATATGTAAAATAGTACATGACGAACTTATTCGGTGTGACAATCTCTACCAGTCAACTATAGGGCCAACAAGAAAAAAAAGTTAGGGCATAACATGTATAAAAATTAAAAAAAGTATATACCTAGTAACTACCTATAGTAATTTTAAATAATTTATGTAATCTATTTAATTTCTATTTAAATTTTGGTAATATTTAAATGTGATTATGTTTTTCATTATTTTAGTTTTCAAATAAGATTTTGGACCCATATGGAAATAATAAAATCAAATTCAGTGTTCTAAAACCTTGTACAGTGCTCAAACCAATAATTTGTACACATACCTATAGTTCGTGAAATATAAATTGGTAACTTTCGACCTACATTATAGTAAAAATAAACATTCAATTTATATTTCTCGAACTATACCTCTTGAACCCACATAATAATAATAATAGGTAGAGTTCGAAATACACAGTTATTCGTTATTAAATCTGCAACTTATAAACTTTTTGTATAGAAAGCGGTTCTATAAACCAAATAAAATAATCGATTTTTTAAACAGGAAGTTTTTTTTTACTTAGCTTGAGGAATGTCGGAATATAATTATGCTTGAAATCGATCGGGTTCATCACTAAATAATATACATTTACATTTTGATTTTTTAAATATATTTATTTTCTAAACTACAATTTATGTAGGTACAATCGACAACACAGCTGTGAATACAGACAAAATGCCAGAAATATGTATACACACCTTTATGTCCAGGCAATAAAGTTCTGTTTACATATTTTTGGCAATTTGCCTGTGTTCACAGGTGTGTTGATGATTGTACATAGATTAAATCTAACTAATCTGCTTAACCTAACCTATATCTAAGATTGGCCCTTGTGGCATTGTAACGAGGATGCTGGCGGCATTTCCTCGCTGTATCGCAATACTGATGCGTTGTGCGAGGAATACGTTTTGATTTTGATACACGGGGGGTTTTTCGACTGGTGCGTTTCCAAAATCCGAAAATATAGACCTAAGAAAAAAATTATAGTACCGTATTATTTTTCAAAATTGTAAATTTCTGGTATACTAACAGCCACTGAGCCATGCTGCGGACAGACAGACGGACGGACAGAGCGAAATTATAAGGGTTCATAGTATACTAACTACGGAACCTTAAAATTTTAGTTTTCACTGTGCAACAATTTATATTTGTGTCAGTAGTTCCCAATCTTGAACGTTATTTCAGTAGATCAGTGAACGTTTTTGACAATGTTTGTCAAAGTTGTTAGAATATTAATGGTTGAACACACATTTCGAAAGGACGGTTACATCAAACGATGTCACGTTAGATGTTAGCGTGTCATTTTAAACAGTTTTTAACGTCTCATATTTCAGTGTCGCTTAGTTTTATATTTTATCATCGAAATTCACGTTCACGATTAATTTTCTATTTGTGATTTTTTAAGGGTTCCGTAGTCAATTAAGAACCCTTATAGTTCGCCATGTCTTTGTGTGTGTGTCTGTCCGTCCGTCCGCGGGTATCTTAGTGACCGTTATCTGAAACTACGAGTAAGAAGCTGAATTTTTTTACCCATATGTAAATCAATCGAGTCGACAAAGTGGTAAAATAAAAAGTGGAAACAGTCCGTATCGATGAAAACCTAACTTTACCGATACTTGGTGGTACGATTACAGGGTGCTTAGCCAAGTTGCCAATCGCTAACGCTTAATCGTCAATCGTAAACGAAAGGCACCTTACTATAGGTATTCGTCACACTAATATGAAAGAGTGACAGAGAGGGAAAACTACGATACGCTACTAAGCGTTAGCGATTGGCAACTTAGCTAAGCATCCTGGCCTGCTACCACGAACACAGAAGTTCGTAAATTTCTGAGATTCGTCTCTGTCACTCTAAAGGTGCATTTAGACCAAACGAGCATTCGCTCATTCTATCCCCCACTCTACGAAATTCGTTCGTTACACGAAACGTGATTCGTCGAAATTCGTTGATTTCATAGAGTGGGGGATAGAATGAGCGAATGAAAGAAGGCGTCATTAGAGTGACGTAGAAAAATGCACGAAATTTGCGGATTTCGTAATTGGTTCACCTCACCTACACGTGTGGCGTTGTATGGACTCGAGTAGGATCATCTAACGTAGGTATGCAAACTATGCAAGTTGCAAGCGGGTGCATCTTAGGTACTATTATATTCATGCATATGATATTCAACCCTGATGTGCAATATGAGTGCATGTGTGAGTTCAGTGACCTTACACATGCACTCGTATTGCACATTAGTAAAGTTCAAATGGAAATAACATAATAATATACTAAACTAGTTACCTATCCTTTTTTTTTTACTTTTTATTGACATTTGGAGATTCTTTACACCTCCAAATCATTATTATTATTTATTAACTGACATTGGGGGACACTTTACATCTCCAAAATTATGTATTATTGACATTAGAGACTATACGTCTCTTGTTTAATTTAATATTTTAGTTTATTTTACTGTGATGTCATGTTTAAATAGGTATTGGCTGTTGTCTTTTATATAATAAGAATAGTTACTTTGTAATTGTCACTAAATTGTTAATTTTCTAATTTTATTATTATTGTTCAAATCATGACGTTTAGAGACCTTTTACATCTCTAAATCTTAATTTCTCTTTATTCTGATAACTAGAGGCCTTTACAATTTTACATCTCTAGTAGTACACATATAGATACAGAATACATTAATAATAATTGTGAACTTGTACAATAAGAACTATTTTGTTTATTATTATTATCCTTTATTTGTCTTTCTTTTCAAGGTAGGTTTTTTTATAAAAATGTCTATAAAAGTCAATTTTTTTATGTAATAAATTCATTACATAAAAAATGTATTATTATACTGTTTTAAAAAAATAAGTCCTCCCGAGTTTCTTACTGATTCTTCTCAGGAACGGTGCAGGGTTAGAACCAGTAGTAGATTTTTTTTCTCTCTCTTGATAATGTCAGACCATTCGAAAATGCTTATTAATAAGCTTACTTGAATAAAGAATAGTTTGACTTTGATTTGACTTTGACTTTGACTTTTTGGATTGGATGGCACAATTGGACTATTCCCAGATCAAAAATTATGTCATGACTCCAATTAAGACCATGACCTTGTAATATCAACCTACTTATTGTCAAGAGCAATAAAATATTCTACGTTACGTTAACGACCAAATTATCAAACCCTACTGAAAAAACTACCTTTTATCAAGGCTGGATGGTTTATAATTAAAACCCAAGAGTATTATCAGCTTCAAAAATATCACAACGATTTTGAACTTTACACCTCAGACATAAGTGTAGAAATGTTTACATAAATTATGAGACGGCTGTGCGTACTAATTATCGAGACAATCTGTTAGCAATTTGCAATGTTTTTGTAAGGATGTCGAAGTGTCGAAACTCATACAGATGTGCGAACATCTGTTGGTTGTAAAAAATCTCCGATCGGGGCCAGAGAGACGATAAAATACAAAAACTATTACTGATTGTTTTATGACAAGTAGTTACGTCATAAAATCGTTTTGCTGGTGGACCTCTTCCAGGGTCCGCCCGGATAGCTACCACCGTCTTACCCGTTTACCTACCGCTAAATAGCAGTGTTTGCACTGCTGTTTCGGTTTGGGGGTAAGATAGCCGGTGTAATTACTGGCATAGATAGAGGAAGTCCTAAGGGTAGGTAGCGTATAGGCGATTTTTTTTATCGCTATGTCCATATTGTCCATGGGCCTCAGTTCCAGGCTTTCCATCAGGTGGGCTGAGAGCTCAGTTGTCTACCATCGTCACATAAAAAAAGTTACCAAAATAAATAGAAAACTTGTACATCGTTAGGCGTGAACGCGGGCTCATTGCTTGTTTAAGGAGACCTAGGCTCTCCGAAACATGTCGCGCGTAGTGACTACATACACGTGAGTTAACCGTTTAATTATATTTAAAGTAAGGTTCATCCTCGACTGCCTTACATTACACTTACCTTTAAATAAATATTATCTTAAATCGTTACTTCCGTTATAAGAACTACTTGACCATAAAATAGTCAAAGTCAAAGTCAAATAATTCTTTATTCAAATTGGAATAGCAACAAAGTCTTTTGAATCGTCTAATGGTGCGGTTAAACTAAAAGAGCATTCGCTGTTCTAACCTACGAAATTCGATCGGTAAACAAAACGTGATTGGTTGATTTCGTAGAACGGGCGCTAGAACAGCGAAGTTCTTTTGGTTTAAACGCACCTTAAGTA
>JALPQI010028259.1:0-14477 GCA_025490895.1 Thaumatotibia leucotreta | reverse complement strand
AAGATTGTCAAGTTTCGTTGTTCCGCAGCCCCTCTTGCCTGTCACTATCTTGTTGATAAACCGTATCATTTGGAGGTTTATTTACAAACAAAAGACTTGAATGACAGGTTCGATACTTGTTTTGATTGACGTGTTGACGTTGCCAAAATGAAATGGCTTCGTGTGTGGTATTAACAACAATAAAATCAGCTTTTAGTTATTATAATGTCCTATGTATTGATAGGGTTCGATCAAAATGTCTCCTTGGGAATATACTGGCGAAATGTGCATTTGTACACCCAACGTATTTTTTAAGTGCTTCCAACTAATTGGTATTCTGGATCACTTTCTACAGTGTCTATGTTTGGTTATTTATTGCGACAAGGTGGGATTGTTTCCAAATATTATTAATTAGGAAGACAACATGACTAAGGATTTGAAATAACACATTTTATCGTTTTGAAAGTATAAGCCGCTACCGAAGGTGAGTAAGTATGAACCTGTAGGCTCGTAATATTTCAACATTATCTTAATACAGGTCGTTTATGGGTATGATCACCTTAACCAGTAGCTTCATTAAAATCGTTATTGGCACACTCGTACAATTCCCATTATACCTACCCAAATCCACCATTTGTATCAGCAGGAACTCATACCATTTTCAACCGAAAGAGTTCAGACAACGGCATCCATGCGAAAATCATATAAGTCATAGATTTTTTTGGTGATTATTGGATGAAAAAAATCTTACATCTATCCATCCAGATTCAAAATTTTGAGTACCCCAGCCGCACCCAAATTGACGTAACTAAAGACCTCCTCAAAAGGCTTCCCGGCACAGCATATCAGCTTTGCGGTACAGCGAGGAAATGCCGTCATTCGCAAAAGGGCCATTCTTAGATAAAGGTTAGTTTAGTTAATATTAATTTATGCATATAAATTATACAGATTTGTAAATAAAGAATTTTCTTTTAAATCCATATATTTTATAATATTAGAATAAGAGTAGGATTGAATGAGTGTAAATGTAAAGTTTAGATTACACTTTTATCGGGTTATCCTCTGAGGAACTGAAACTTTACGAGATAAAAAGTTTCTCATTTTGCACGGTAAAGATTCTACGAAGTTCCAAAGTCGATTCACCTCAAATTTACTTTTGCTTGCTCATACAAAAAGCATTAAGGTAAAATCGGGTAAATGAAACGTGCGTTTCTCTTTCCCCGCCGAATTATTTTATAGGAGATGATGTGTTTACGCTTCCTCAACAGATTACCTCCACTTTCCAATTAGTGGTCACTCATCACATCAGGCTTTGTCAATGCCATACTTAAGCTTAGTGTAAGTCTGGACTCTGCAGAGTAAATCTGTGGTTACCCAACATTTAAAAACTATGAATAAAGCTTTACGTACCTATACCAACTAGCCCAGCGTGAAGACGGACCAGGGTAGTTAACATGAGACTTCTTATTGTGTGTTGAGGCTCGGAATTCACCTATTAAAAACTTTTGTAAAGTAAAGCAATCGGAACACCAACACAACCAACGAAACCCTATAGCATTCGACGTCGATATCCGATAGACGGCATAGGCCTGGTCTATCGGATCAGGGATCGGAACCGTTCTCGATTAACCATTTGATATTGTTCTTTAACCGTTATTAATTCCGTTCGTATTAGTAACGGTTAACTACGATAAAGGTTTTGTAGATGAACACAATATTTCTGGTTCACAATATTCAAGATGAACGGAAAAATTCCGTTCTTTGACATAACGGTTTTGACAAGAACATTATATGATTTATATGAAAGAACAAAACTTTTCTGGTTACCGTTACTAGAGATGAACGAAAAATAAAGTTCCGTGAACCATTATTAAACTGTTCGCGATGACGTAAACATGCCGCCACTCGCTCTCTCTTTTCCACGCGAATATAGTTCGTATTTTTATTTCATTTGACTAACCATTTAGGTTTGACGTGTGGTATTGGCCGCATGATGAAAAAGGTTTAAATTGAATTAAGTGAAAGGATGCAATATGTGCTAGCAATTCTGGCGCCTCCTAGCGCCGTCGACGGGAACTTGCCTGGAAATTGGTTACCTGACAACGTGTTGTTGACTGGGCTGTCAATGTTTTTTCCGACATAATGTTCATACTGAATTTTATCTAAGTTATATGTCTAGTTATATATCTAGTTAAGCTGAAGTCCAATGATCTAACATGTTTATAATGGTAAGTTTGTGAACTTTCTAATTAGTAGATATTTCTTTCTATGTTAATTTTAGAATTTAATGAGAAGGAGGTAAGACGGAGGAGTAAGACGCCCGATGTTGGTCTACTACCGGCACCTGTCTTGTAATATCGGCTCGGCTCCTTGGTAAATAAATATATATACTTACTATAACCTGCACTTATTGCATTCATACTCCTAATACCTACGCAGTTATGGGTGCATACCACTCGTCTTGAATAGTCAACATAGTGATAGGTACGATACGTGAATTGCTCAAGAAGACAGTTGCAGTTCCTATTATTTCCCTTAATGGAACCCCGATGCTTAGAGTCGCGTTCTATTGGCGTCAGGTGAGCTTAGCACAACTAGCAATATGGCGTTGCTGGCTACATTCCGCCGGACGCAAAATGACTTTGTCCCACAATTACGTATGTTGTTTTGTTATGAATTCATTATAATTATCGTAACTGTGGAATGTCTTCTCAAAAGGGCTTATTTCCACTTTGTCAATAGAGATAATTTCTCTTATGGAAATATAGAAAAAATAATCCTTATTGCCAGAGTAGAAATTAGCCCTTTTGAAAAGACACAAAGCTGAGTTTACACTTGCAAGTTATTGCCGCAAGTTTTGAGACGCAAATCATCATCATCATCAGCCTATGATAGTCCACTGCTGGACGTAGGCCTCTCCTATTTACTATGCGTATAGGCGCATTAGGAGGTAAATACCCATAATCGCCACGCTGGACAAGCGGATTGGCGATCGCAGTAGTATGTCCACTATGATGACTCTGCTGCCCATCATCAATCTTTTATCAAATAATAGTCAGTGACACTTCAATCCCTTAGTCGACTCTTACGACACCCACAGGAGGAGTTGGGGTGGTGACAAAATATATTCTTACTGCCGTCACCACACGGCAAATATTGGTAGGAATTAGTGGCAAATATCTACAACTCTTTTTTAGGGTTCCGTAGCCAAAATGGCAAAAACGGAACCCTTATAGATTCGTCATGTACGTCTGTCCGTCTGTCCGTCTGTCACAGCTGATTTACTCGGAAACTATAAATGCTACAGTAACGAAATTTGGTAAGGATATGTGTTGTATGAACCGCTACAGGATTATGATACTAAATTGTAAAAAAACCATTGGGGTGGGGGCCCTCCATACATGTAACTGAGGGATAGAATTTTTTTTTTAGTTGTATATAAGCGTGTGGGGTATTAATAGAAAGGTCTTTCAAAATGATATGAAGGTTTATAAATCTTATTTAAATTTAAGCAAATCGTTTTCGAGATATCAGCTCTCAAAGTCTGAAAAATGTGTACCCCCCTCTATTTTTTAAACTACGCGATATAAAATTCTAAAAAAAATATATGTTATGCACATTAATAAACCTTATCAACGATTTTTGGTTTGATTTAATTATCTCTTTTAGTTTTTGAGGTAGGTTGATTTAATTGTATATTTTTAATAATAAATTGATAATGGTACGGAACCCTTCGCGCGCGAGTCCGACTCGCACTTGGCCAGTTTTTTCTCTGTCTGTCTGATTGTTTGTCCGTCCGTCTACACGGTCGTTTGTTTCCGCAAAGAAACGTGTTTCGACCAGATAGTATTCGAAATTATTGCTTTTACAATTATTCTGGGTTTATTTCTTAGGGTACTAGTGTAGTAAATTAGAAACCGTCACAGATTCGCCATGTGCATCCACCTGTCTGTCTGTATGTCTGTCTGTATGTTTGTCTGTCTGTCAGTCTGTTTGTCTGTCTGTCTGTATGTCTGTCTGTCCGTCCGTTTGTTTCCTCCAAATTATTGCTTTCTCAATTATTCTGGGTGTAAGTACTTTTTAGGATTCTGTAGTAAATTAGGAACCCTTGCATTTTGCATCCATCCCTCTGTCTGTCTGTATGTCTGTCTGTCTGTCTGTTTGTAAGTCTGTCTGTCTGGCGGTCTGTCCGTCTGTCTGTCTGTTCATCTGCCGATTTTTCTGTCTGTCTGTTTGTCTCTCTGTCTGTGTGTCTGTCTATCTGAACGGACTGACTATCTGTACGTCCGTCTGTCCGTCCGCTTGTTTCCGCAAAGAAACATATATCGACCGGTTATTACTTGAAATGGTTGCCTTTTCAATTATTCTGGCTGTAAGATATTTTTAGGGTTCTGTAGTAAATTAGGTACCCTTACATTTTCGCCATGTCCGTCTGTCTGTCTGTATGTCTGTCTGTCTGTTCATCTGTCGATCTTTCCGTTCTGTCCATCCGTTGTCTGTCTGTTTGTCTGTCGGTCTGTCTGTCTGTGCGTCCGTCTGTCTGCTCGTTTATTTCTGCAAAGAAACATATTTCGACCGGATATTACTTGAAATGTCTGTCTGTCTGTATGTATGTCTGTCTGTTCATCTGTTCATCCCTCTGTCTGTCTGTTTGTCTGTCTGTCTGTCTGACGGTCTGTCCGTCTGTCTGTCTGTTCATCTGTCGATCTTTCCGCCCGTCTGTCTGTCTGTCTGTCTGTCTGTTCATCTGTCGATCTTTCCGTCTGTCTGTCTGTTTGTCTGTTCATCCGTCGATCTTTCTGTCTATCCGTCTATGTCTGTCTGTATGTCTGTCTGTATGTCTGTTCATCTGTCCATCCGTCTGTTTGTCTATCTGTCTGTCTGTTTGTTTGTATGTCTGTTTGTCTGTCGGTCTGTATGTCTGTCCGTCCGTCTTTCCAACCGTTTATTTCTGCAAAGAAACATATTTCGACCGGATATTATTTAAAATGGTTGCCTTTTCAATTATTCTGGCTGTAATTACTTTTTACGGTTCTGTAGTAAATTAGGAACCCTTACATTTTCGCCATCTCCGTCTGTCTGTCTGTTTGTCTGTCTGTCTGACGGTCTGCCGTCTGTCTGTTCATCTGTCGATCTTTCTGTTTGTCTGTCTGTCTGTCTATCTGTTCATCTGTCGATCTTTCTGTCTATCTATCTGAGTGTCTGTCTGTGTGTCGATGTGTCTGTATGTCTGTCTGTCTGTTCATCTGTCCATCCGTTGTCTGTCTGTTTGTTTGTCTGTCGGTCTGTATGTCTGTCCGTCCGTCTGTCTGCCCGTTTATTTCTGCAAAGAAACATATTTCAACCGGATATTACTTGAAATGATTGCCTTTTCAATTATTCTGGGTGTAAGTACTTTTTATGGTTCCGTAGTAAATTAGGAACCCTTACAATTTCGTCATGTCAGTCTGTCTGTCTGTTCGTCCGTCCGTCTGACTGTCTATCTATCTGTTCGTTAGTCCTTCTTTCCATCCATCTATTCTTGGATCCATCTAGAAATAGAAATAATTCTTAACAAACACAAAAAAAAAACAATGTCCAGTAACAAAAAATAAAAATAAATTATGCGTTATTTCCGCAATTGTGATTAAGAACTCTGTTAATAACATTTTAAAATTCAAATTTAAACGAGCTTTTTTGTTACTGGCTGTGAAAGCGTTAACACTTTTTTCGTTAAAAAAAATTGTTATGATCGGGCATAGTTCAAATAAAAAAATAAAAAACCCTTATAGTTTCGCCATGTCCGTCTGTCTGTCCGTTAGTCCGTCTATCTATCCGTCACCATACCCTTCTTAGCATGGTGCTAGAGTGTGTCAGCGCTCTATCACTCCTCATCTATCGTTTCGTGCGGTAGTCCGTCTGTCTGTCCGCCCATTGCTTAGATCAGTGACCATTTGCAATTAGTTGTAGGTATACATATTAGTTAGGGCTTGTCCATTAATCACGTCATACGATTTTGGTATGTTTTAAACCCCCCCAGCCCCCATGGTGATATTTGGTGATATTTTCAGGACCCCCCCCCCCCCCCTAGCCAATATCACGTGTATTTTTTTTGCCAACTGAAGTAGTCCTTTTAATAACACTTGAATTTACGTACTTGTTTGCCAACTACGAGCTAAATGATCGCGAAGTTTTAAAACTTAGTATTTAAAAAGTATTTTATAAAAAAGTAAAGATTTTTTTACTGGCTATAATGCTGTTCGGCAGATTCGAGAGTAACAAAAAATTACACGTGATTTGTCTGATGAGCCCCCCCCCCTTTCCTATGTTGATAATTGGTGATTTTTTTCTTGACCCCCCCATCCCCCTATACAGTATGACGTGATTAATGGACAAGCCCTTAAGCCGACAAACTCGAATAATAAATATCCAAAAAAAAACTATTGCGGTTCCTCCCCTACACGTGAATACAATGTGGGGTATCCGTGAATAGGTATTTCAAAAAGAGTATAGGTTTTTTCCAAATTCACTATTTCGAAAAATATGAAAAACATCTTACATATTTGGCTTAAGGCATGCTGATAGATAATACTAACTATCCTGAACATAATTGGTCTAGCCAGTTTCGACCAACTACGGAACGCTAATACTGAGCATGGATCGACATGCACTTGGCCGGTTTTTTTCCTCATGCGTTATTTTTAGGGTTTCGTAGTAAACAAAAAACCCTTATAGTTTAGCCATGTCCGTCTGTCCGTCTGTCTGTCCGCAGCATAGCTCAGTGGCCGTTAGTACTAGAATTTGGTATACATATTAATTATGCTAACAAAGTGGTAGAATAAAAAATTTGGTGGGCTGTGGGTTTAAAAATAAAACCATTTCGAACGTAATCGGCCCAGCCGTTTTCGAATAACTACGGAAACCTATACTGAGCATGGCCCGACATGGTCTTGGCCGGTTTTTTGATATTGTATTCTCGCCATTTTCCGCAACTCGACATCTAACGTGCCTATTTTGCGTGATCCCAACGCTGGCCAAATATTTTGCTGCCGCAATATTATAATTACAAGGTTGTATGTTACATTTTTTCATAGTACCGTGAAACTAAGTAGTCAACATTGCCCACTTTTTTCGGAAATCCTAAAATATCTCAAAAAAATATATGAAACCTTGAAGTTTTTTCTGCTCAGCATGTGCACTGTGATCGTACGAATCGGCTCACATGAAGAAATAATTTTTAGATCATCATTTAGATCAGGTTTTTGTCGTTTTAAGGTGCGTGCAAACCAAAAGAGCATTCGCTGTTCTATCCCCTGCTCTACGAAATCAACCAATCACGTTTTGTGTAACGATCGAATTTCGTAGAGGGAGGTTAGAATAGCGAATGTTCTTTTGGTCTGAAAGCACCTATAGAAGGCGAGCAAAGTAATCTCGTTCTTGACCAACATTGCCCACCTCAATTTAGTGCTTAAAAATAGCTCGTATGACAATAATACTACGATCACAGAAGGTTTTTGGGCAATTCTACCAGTTCATGTTTATAACTCAGGGATAAGTATAAACAATTTTGAGTAAATTGGTTGGGCAATGTTACCTACCCGTTTTCGCTCTTTTTCATACAAGGTCTACTAACGCAATTCGCAAATGCTAGGGTTGTCACTTTTAAGTAGATATCTTAACTAAAGACGTTTAACTTTTGTTCAAAGTATTAATATACTAGTGAAGTAAAACAGTCCAAAATGTATTATTTGTTTTAATGCAATAATAATAAAACCGTTTTTTGTATGGGAATCAAGATAATATTATATTGATATAAATATCAGCCCACTAACGAAGCAGCAGACAACGAAACTGACAATTGAGAGTATAGTTATTGGTTCCGAACATTTTGTACACGTAAAATAAAATAACGGAGTTATAAAAACGTAATTTACTGAAAAAAACATTACCCACCGCTATTTTCATAAAGTGGTAAAACTTGAAAGTGACAACTGTAGGCTATTTTTCATGATGGGCAATGTTTTCAATGTCCGTTTGCTAAAGTACTGGATAAAATTGCCCAAAGCCATAACTTATTTTCTGATTAGCTTTTTCCAATAAAACTACTATCAATGTAATCTACTGTTGTCATTTTATTACAGGTCATGGGTTTTTTTTTCATTTAATACCACCCTGTTTTGAGAAATTTATGTCTATATTTTGCCAAGATTTTGCCCGCCAAATAACCAACCTCACTCAAGAAGCTCTAGCAAACAACTGGATGAAGATAGACGCAAATGTCATACTTGGTGTTGCTTCTCACATAATCTATTTTATACTAAAAATAGTTAGGCCGCCATAAGAATGTTTTTTTTTTTTCTATAATAACCAATTTATTTAAAATTCAAGTTTTGGGCAATGTTTCCCCTGGAGACAAAGTGGGCTAATTTTACGGTAGTAATTCTATGTGTATTTAGCTATATTTTACTGAAACCTGTATCTTAATACCTATAGTCAACTAATAGTCTAAAATTCACGATATTACATGGTTCTATGTTCTATGTTGTGGTCATATAACTTACAAGGGCAATAAGGTTCTATGTTTGTTTGATTGATATTATTGTTATCATATATAAAATGTACTTAATATTTATAGTCATATACATTGAATTTAGGCTGTGTGGTGCGGCAGTAACAATATATTTGCCACCTACGTATACCAAGTTGGAGAACTTTTCCGATGGGTGTTATAAGAGTCGACTAAGGGACGGTACTACGCTGATCCAATTATTTGAGATGGAGGCAGGGCAGCAGCCTCATCATAATGGACACATTACTGCAATCACCAATCCGTTTGCCCAGCGTGGCTATTATGGGCATTATTTCATTTATGTCCTAGCTAATGTACCCATACGCATAAATAAAATAATAGAAGAGGCCCACGTCAAGACCACTGTTACTGTATTAGACTGATGATGTGATATTGAATTTGATAAGAAGGTATCCTTTTACCATTAAAGTGTATTTATCTCATAAAATCATCTATAGGTACTCATATCCATCAGTATAAGCATAATAATCTTATTATAACATCGATCGACCGATCTTTTTATTAGAGAAACGTGGCCTGCATGCATCGTGTCACTTATATAATGGTGTTTCATACTTAATCGCTCAAATCAAACTAATGAGGTGCCGTGTTCCACAGCCTTAGATACCATGGACCCTTTGATATTAAGACACCTGAATGGATGCCTTGGTATACCAGCATAGAAGACAGTGGAAGATGCCATGCCAGAGGACCTAACCCGCGTATGTGCCAGCCATCCTGGAACCCTTTGATATAGCAAGAATCCTTTTCCCTTTGAGATAGCAGTGATGAGTATTTGTTGCGTTGCAACCTCAGTGCGCAAAAGTACTCGTTATCATCAGATCAGCTGCGGTCATATACTCATATGCTGACTCCAGCGGCAGCGGTGAAACGCTGGAATGTAGAAGACCAAGCTAACCACGAATAAATAAATATTAATATATATAGTCTTTTTCCTTTTTTAGTTTTAGTAGGTACACACGCCAACCCAGTTAACTCTATCAAAGATTTCGATTCTGGACCGTGTACGTGTTTCACTAAGTCGATTTGACCAAACTTTGATTCGAAATATAACGCTTATTTTCGAATAGTCATGTCAAATCTCCATAGTACTTTAGCACTACATACATATACAGGGTGGTCCAAACCTTGACGTCAAAAATTTTTTTTTAGATTCCTCACGTCATGAGCTATTAGAATATACCCCATGTATGTTAGCCGATTTTTTGTAGTTTTCGAGTTATGAATTTTTGAAATTTTTTTTTGAGGAATTCTGAAATAAAGAAATTTATTCATAAAAAAAAACATTTGGGTTTTTCAACTAGTTTCTTTTTGTAAAAGTATTACTAAAAATAAAGCATTTACTGACAAAAAAACTAGCGTCCTCACTTTGATACAAGTAGGATAAAAAATACCAAATTCAAAATTTACGTTAAAAACACATCAAAATAGCATTAATGTACGTAAATAAAAAAAATAAAACATATCTCAAGGATGTTTGGTAATCTAAAGACTGCCCTAGACCTTAAACCTTCGTAAAAGCAAAAAAAAAGTGATACTTAATGATGAGGATTTTTCGGAGTAGTCGGTCAAATAAACTTAAAAAGAAGCTTTAAATTTTTTATTTAAAAATAAAGTAAAATTTCGTCTGTTTTGTTGTTCTTATCAATAAACAAAGACAGAAAATACCACGAAAACTCAATTTGTGCAGATATTGAAGAAATTTTTTACTACTTAAAAATTTTAAGCTTTTTTAAGTTTATTTGACCGACTACTCCGAAAAATCCTCATCATTAAGTTTCACTTTTTTTTGCTTTTACGAAGGCTCAAGGTCTAGGGCGGTCTTTGTAATACGAAAATTCCTTCGGGTATGTTTTATTTTTTTATTTACGTACATTAATGCTATTTTGATGCGTTTTTAGCGTACAATTTTGAATTTGGTATTTTTTTAACCCACTTGTATCAAAGTGAGGACGCTAATTTTTTTGTCAGTAAATGCTTTATTTTTATTAATACTTTTGCAAAAAGAAACTAGTTAAAAACCCAAAAGTTTTTTTTTTATGAATAAATTTCTTCATTCCAGAATTCCTCAAAAAAATTTTTCAAAAATTCATAACTCGAAAACTACAAAAAATCGGCTAACATACATGGGGTATATTCTGAAAGCTTATGACGTGAGGAATCTAAAAAAAAAATTTTGACGTCAAGGTTTGGACCACCCTGTATATATATATACAGTGTGGAAATTAAACTCAGGCCCTGGAGGAAAACTACTTTAAATCCTTAAGCTAGCTCATTTTACTTAAAGGAGACATTCCTTTATTTTTGAAAAGAAACAAATCTGCATTAAAAGATTTTTTTAAACTCGCTTGCTTCGCCCGGGACTCGAACCAACTAAAATTAAAAAAAATAAACACTCTTTATCTTATTATACTAATCGGTAGTATTAATATTCAGGATAAAGTTTCTCGAACAAACATTTGGTCTTAAAAATAAAAATAATCGTTAAATCTAACTTCAACTTTATTTTACTATGAAACCGTTCAAGAGCTAAGGATTGCGGTAGAAAATGTTATTAGGGGCATACACCACAACACTTTGCTGAAGGCTACAAGAAATGAATTTCAACGGCGACTAATGTTGTGTAGCCGGAACGACGGGGCTCATTTCGAAGAATTTATCAGTTAAATAATTCAAGTGTTACAAAATTGATAGTATAATAAAGTTGATGTTCGATTTAACGATTATTTTTATTTTTAAAACCAAATGTTTGTTAGAGAAACATTATCTTGAATATTAATACTACCGATTAGTATAATAAAATAAAGAGTGTTTATTTTTTTTTTATTTTAGTTGGTTCGAGTCCCGGACGAAGCAAGCGAGTTTCAAAAATCTTTTAATGCAGATTTGATTCTTTTCAAAAATAAAGGAATGTCTCCTTTAAGTAAAATGAACTAGCTTAAGGATTTAAAGTAGTTTTGTCCAGGGCCTGAGTTTAATTTCCACACTGTATATATGTATATGTATATATATATATCTGAGAGAAAGCGTTATTCTTCGAATAAAAGTTTGGTGAAACGCAGCCTTAGTTTTATTTTCAGTGACGTCTCAATTGTTTTTTCTTAAAATCTTGAATTGGTCCCGATCTGTCTTTGTCACCCATTCTTGAATCGTCATTTTAACTGGGGTCAACTATATCAACTTTGGTAATTTGTTGTATTGTCTATTTCATATTGCTCATTTAAGCCTTCGTCAACATCTTCTTTGGGTGTGTTGCTCTAACTACTATCTTGCTATACTATATGCTAACTATAAAAAAATAGTGACACAATCAGAACGGCATCAATTTAAGAACTTGACATACGACGACTGAGAGTACAGTTCGTGAAATATAAATTGGTAACTTTCTACCTACATTATAGTAAAAATAAACGTTCAATTTATATTTCTCGAACTATACTGTACGCTTAGCACATGATTGCTATGTCAGTATGTTATCGCTACATAAATAGATTTTCTATCTTTTACCAACAATATGAATAAAAGGGAGATGGATAATCTATCTCGCGGCGACATATTGTCGCACTGATCCTGTGCTAAGTTTACTGAGACGAACCATGACGATACCGCTGTCAATACAACTTTTACCTCATCATAACACTAACCTTTTCAATGCCACGGCAAAAACAGCAGCTGTCAATCCATCCACGCCACCAAAGTGTCACAAAGGAATTTGTCAAAAACTATAAGCAAGTGCGACTAGGTCTCTATTGATCTGTGACTTGTATATCGGTCTTTGGCGTTGAAACAGTGTTACCAACATAACCGTTATCGCCGTCCACAAGGTTTCAATTAGATTGAACAATGACTGATATATTGGTAGGTACTGATTAACAAGAGAGTTTCAACGCCAAAGACTATTTGTAAGTCACCATCCACAAAATAATATGTAACTATGCACGTGCGTAAAGTTCAAATTTAGCTTTTATAGTTATACGTGGCGTTGAAAAGGTTGAAGCAAGTCACCAGTCTCACGACTCACCAGTCAGCTATTTGGAATATAGTTGATTTTTGTGGTAAAACATGTTAGTTTATTAGTGTCTGCAAATGACTTTGCATTTATTCGTAACTCTTACACGCATCTAGTCCAATTGCCTTATTCATAAAACATCAAGACACATTAGTTAACTGTGTTGGCGATGAAATGATTATATGAACAGGTTGTGTAGCCAATATGCCAATCGCTAACATTCAGTCGCGAACGAAACTCAACTGTCTTCGTCACACCAATAAGAAAGAGTGTCAGAGAGAAAACTACGATACACTACCTGCTCAGCGTAGCGTAGCGATTGGCACCAAAGAGAATAAAATCTTGGCACGTTAGCTAACATAGCTACGGACTCAGATCTATCGACCTCTTTTGAAAAGCAAGTTCAGTTTCTCAAAAGAGGTTGGTGACAGATTGCAAACTCTGAATTAACAAGCAACTCGCAGCTACGCGTCTTTTTTCAATTGTATAGATTAAAAAGAGAAGTGTGGCGGCAAGTTGATGTTAAACAAAGATATGCTAGCCTTGCTATAGGAATTAACGTGACTGTAATCATAACATTACCTCCTGATAACAGTAGGTAAGGACATTTTTTCGCCGCCAATGAATTGATATAACTGATAAAATATATGTTCGTTTAACACTACGAAGCTGATACTTACTTTGTTGAGTTAGTTGTTTACATGCAATTTGTTGCTTGGCATGTGTTGCTCGCTTTTATTTTTTGACGTGGCGGTGAAAAGGTGAACGAAAAGGTGCCACTTTGTCACTTAAATTGATGGCTTTTCCTTTTGACATAGGATTTAAAAACAAATTGGCAGATTGTAGTGTATTGCGTCCTTTTTCCTTAACTACGTTCGGTTATGCGTTTAAATTTGGAACAGATTTTAAATTTCTAGTGGGTCTCTATTCCAGTATCCATAAATATTAAAATAGTAAACGACACGAAACGTCATTTCAATACGTTTTCCTTATACAAACCATACGACATTCAATCTCGATTAATCGGAGAATAGGCACCACATGTGATTGTCTATTTGTTCAAATCAATTTTGACAGGAAAACCACTATTATTCCGTTCCCAAGAACACTAAACGTAGCGTTCGCGGCCAAAAACGTTTGAAAGAACATTAACCGTAACGGAAACTTTATAAGAAGAACATGACATGACAGTTCATCTCTTACAACAGAATTACGAAAACCGTTATTATTCCGTTCGTTGAGAACAGAATCGGCCATTAAGCGTTCCGTCAAAGAACATTAAGAAGTATCGGTTAATGAGAACAAAAACTTTATGATTATGGTTTGGGGTTGACGTATGGTAACGGTTTGAAAATAATAACGGTTTCCGATCCCTGTATCGGATATCGACGTCGAATGCTTGCCAGTGATCTTATTTCATGAACCGTAATAGGGAGACATTTAGACATTTTCACAAAGTGTGTATTTTATTGTCGCTATGACATGAAAAGAAATAAGAAATGAAATAAAGAGGAAGGAATTGAACCCGTCATCAAAAAGATGATTTCGACGTTCTGTGCAGAAACTTATCTGTCAACAGAATATCATTAACTGAAAGTATCTACAAAGCGTACAGTCGAAAATGTTTTACTGTTTTTAACAATCCCATAACACATGATCAAGTTCAAATACAAACGATTCTATTTTTTTTATTAGTTTGCCTTTTATAATAAATCCAGTCTAAATTATTTTACTATGAATGACTTGTATTCTTATGAAATTACGTATTTTAAAAGTATTTGAGTAGGTATTGTACTATTTATGAATTCGATACGCTGTCACCTCCCACGGCGAATATTTTTGCACACTCGATCAATGAGTTGCAAATGAATGAAAAAGCTTAATTAGAACAACCAATTTCAAGGACGCCTAACTTCACTT
>JALPQI010028252.1:0-11701 GCA_025490895.1 Thaumatotibia leucotreta | reverse complement strand
AGTTATTTTAGAGTTTGTATTAAAAATAGGTAAATTCGAAGTTAACGCGTTTTATGACAAAATATTTATTGGAACTAAATGATACATTTCAGATTATTTCATTTTAACAGTAACAACCGAATTGTTTTTTTATTTGTGCCATTATATTAAACTAATTAAAAAAATATTTTATCATAAAACGACGTATTTCCGCAAGGTTTTTTTCTAAGCTCATTTTATTATATTTATCACACTGATTTTGTTTTAGTTTGAACATAATATCCAAAGAGACACTATGAACAATCCAATTAATACAATACTTTAACACATTAACACAATGTAGTAACAAATAAAATAAACTGACCAATTTCTCAAACTTTAAACTCGATTTCCCAAAATTCACGTTTTTTGAGTTATGACGGTTTATTTTTAAAGCTGCGAAATATGTGTAAAAAGCCGCAAACAAATACTAATGACACTTCTATGACGTCACACGTAAAGTGAAAGAGACAAAAGTATGATTTGACAGTACGGTACTCTTTTCGATGATTGTCAAAATATACGGAAAAAGTTTTGCGTAGATATTTGTTGAGTTTCAGTTATATAATTTTGAAAAATATTAGTACAGATATTTATGACTTTTCAGTTGCTTACATATGTATGTGACACATGCTCAGATTAATATGACAGGTAATATGTATTTTTGATGGGTAAATCTGTTCAGATGCAATGATATAATAAGTAAAGATATGTTACACCGGCTCTAAAATTGAAGCGCGCAGATTGTGATAATTCTAACAATCGCTCTTAGTTCTACCCAGACCACCGAGAGGTGTGTACCACTGCCGAGTTCTCGCAAATCACATGAACTGCGCCCTAAAATGTCATTTTACGTTATACAATAGTGAAAACTACGAAATAAAATGGAAAAATGTCCTTAACATCACACATCATGCGCAATTAAACTGAATTATATATTTTTTTCAATTTTACTATTTATTGAAAATAAATAGGACGCCATTTTGACGTTTTTGACTGACTTCGAGAAAAAGACAAGTTTATGCCGTTTAAGATCAAGAGTAACAAAGATAAAACAATGTTTATCAATAACAACCTTAAGAATGCACGCGCAATTGTCAAATGCTAGTTGTCTCTTTTTTATTTATTAAATACGAGTATATGTATTTTGCCATCTCTTTTACGCATTTTGAAGTATGAAGATAGGTGTATGTCAACTGTCAATAAATCGTAGGTGTATGATGTGAAGCATTTATTTCGCTCATTTTGTTAGAATATAACGTATCTTTTGTTCAGATGCATATGTATCTTTCTATGCTCATTTATTTTTGAACCCTTGGATTAGCTCATGTATTATATTTATGAACTCGACTGTACATACCGCAACGCCATCGAAGTTTTGTCAAGTTATGTAAATTTGTCTGCTACTAGATCCAGAAAAACACTGCACATGTGTGAGTTGGATGCTGAGCAAATCGTACGAAAACTATGAATTAGGCATTTAAAAAAAATATATAGGAAAAATGCAAGGCTCATGTAATTTTAATAATATGAAATTTTACCTTCCAATAAAATTAATATTATGTTTTCTAAGACTTCGGAGATCTTCAGGATGTGAGAGCGTAGCGTCTCCCAATGACCGATAGATGCCGCTAGCGTCTATGAAGCCGCTCCACAGCCCGTAGCGCGCCGCTGTGACGTAGTTTCCGCTCAAACAGCTTCCTGTAACCAACCAGCTCGCACCCGGCGACTCGCCGCCATTTCATTGTTGAGGAGAATGTAAAGGTTGATAAAATATTGCCACCAGGAAGGCATTATCCAGATCTCCGAAGTCTTAGAAAACATAATATTAATTTTATTGGAAGGTAAAATTTCATATTATGTGTTTCGTTCGACTTCGGAGATCTTCAGGATGTGAGACCTGTCTATTATCTCCTGGTGGCGAGTCAGCGGGTGCAGAAATGTTAGGGCTCTACTGCCCTAAACCAACCAATGAATTTTGACGTGTAGTCAATAAAATTAAGAATACATGATGCATCGCTTTGCATTCAGAGGTTAAGAATAGGCTCAAACGAGGCTTTTCGGTTGGGTTGACATGCTATTTGCATACATCTACAGAGTAGATATCCGCAGATTATATATAGGACTTACTCATCCGCAGTTTTTACACATAAGTTTCACATAACATTTTCGGTAATTTATACGAATTGACACGTCCAGAATACCGGGTTCATATTTTGATGTTATCTAATTTAGAACGGAATTTCAGAAAGGAAATAATTAAGTGAGAATTATTAGAATAATTGTCTACGTATAATACAGTACAGTGTAAGGTCATGGACTCTAAACTCGGTATTAACATTCCATATGTGGGTTTCTCTCTGATATGTCGTACAGCTGTTCAGATTAAAACTAGTATTCTTTAAGCGTTTAATCAAACAGGCACCTTGAAGGCGAAGGTTTCGCCAAATAAATACTTTACAAATAATATTAATCAGAGATTATCGTTCGCTACGCTAAATGCGATAAAATATGAGAGGATATTTTCGTTACTTGATTTGATGAGACAACTGGCAGACGATGTTATTTTTAGCGTACCACGATGACTATTTTCCATATGGGCGTACCTGTTTTTACTTTGGAGAAACGCCAACGGAACACCAGCAGACTTTTCTTTTGATCTGGTCAGTCAGCGTCGGTGTAGCAGCGTTCCGCTTACCTCAACGCATCGTGCGTTCAGTTAGGGCCAGTAGACTGAGACATACTGTGGCACGTGAACGTTTGAGGTGAGCGAACAGGTCGATGGACGGGGTACCCTAGCGGGTGAAGATCTGCTCAGTGGCCTCCGGGCGCTGGTGCCGCTCGGGGGCGCAGAGTCCCCTAGCTCGTCCGTCGACTTCCTGAAAGTACCGACCTGTAGGTAAATGAACCGAACTGGTTCCGTAAGTTCTGGACCTGTAGTGCGTAGGCAATTCCCTGATGCCAATACTTTCTGCGTTGGTCGTTGTAACTAATAATCATACTAACTATCGATCTCCTCAGGTTCTCCTTAAGTTTTAAAGGAGTCGCAGTGCAAGTTCCCTGTTGGAGACCATGCACCGGCTTCCTGTTGAGGACCGACTGAGAATGCGGTGCGTTGATCAATATACTCAGTATAGTGTTTCCTTCTTACCTCGATATGAACGTATTTTATTACGTTCTTAATTCACCATGGGAGATTCCCTCAAGAGTCCGGTTGGCAGATGAGATGGGAGCTGGCATGGGACTCTGTAATCGCCCGAAGCAGTGTTAGGGCCTGCGATAGTGCAACCAGCCTCCATGGACGCCCAAGTTCGTAAGGTTGAGTCCGTCTAGGAGCGCACGACGTTGGACGCGAGACAGGCTGTCTCACAACCAATCATTTACCTTATTTTCCCTGCAGGACGCAAATGTTGTGGCTATGGTTTGAGTAAGGATTGTAACGTATTTCAGGTAGTATATTTGCTAACCTAGGTTGATGGGGGTCGATCTGGTAATCTGTACTACTTTTTCGACTGGATTGCTATCAGGAAATAGTCTTGATAGGTGATCAAACGTTGGTCAGAAATGTATCATGTGGACGCATCCAATTGTTTACTTACAAATAATATTAAGTATACTAAAACTGCCCAGGACCGGGGTCAGAGGTGAACAGTCGTGTTGGGGACCAGGACTTTCTTTGGGTCGTAGCGCTAGAGGAGTAAGTAAGTTCAGCTATTAATATGGGAGACCTTTAATCGGCTCTGGGAAAGAATAATCTGTGTAGGAATAGCACCGGGCATAGCAATACGCTTAGATAAAAACGAAGAATTTATTTTCTGTGACGAGTATACCGGTGTTTCGAGCTATCTCTCCATGGCCTCTTTCCTCGTGCAGCTGTATCTCGAGCTCGCTTACGACCGGGGGTTTTTGTCCCAAATTTGTTTATTGCCCTCGGAGAAATGGTTCGTTTTATGAGGAGGACCCCGTATAGTTGGAGAACGAGTGCGAGTAGAGAGATTATAAGAGATCTGTTTCCAAACCTTGTCAATACCACCAGTTTTCAGAAAGCAGGCCCGCGTATTTGAGTTTCTGAGGAATCCGGGGCTGGTCAAACATTTGTAGAATAATTTGAGATATTACGTTACAGATTCCATTCATTGTCGAACAGGTCTTCGGTTTGGTGCAGTGTGCACTAAGTGTTCCTGCTTCTGCTGTATTGGATCGTGGGAGACTGCAGATAGTTTTTGAATATAGATACAACGGGTTATACCGCCATGCCTGGACAGCATCAGCATCGAACGGCAGTATTATTACCTGTAATGTCATCATGGTGACTATAATTTCGTGGCCAGCGGTGTCCCGTGGCACCCGGTGAGGACGAAACAATGAAATGGCGGCGAGTCGCCGGGTGCGAGCTGGTTGGTTACAGGAAGCTGTTTGAGCGGAAACTACGTCACAGCGGCGCGCTACGGGCTGTGGAGCGGCTTCATAGACGCTAGCGGCATCTATCGGTCATTGGGAGACGCTACGCTCTCACATCCTGAAGATCTCCGAAGTCGAACGAAACACATAATAAACTAGATTAAAGGGTCGTTTGCCAGAACGTGTATAACTAAACGAAAACATATGCATTAGCGTAGTATAAATCGAAAAGAATATGTGACTGATTATGATATAACAGTTCGTAAGATCTTTATCTTTCGTTTATAAGAATGAGACTCGAATAAAGGCGATAACACTCGAAAACTTGCTGTCCTGCTTTCTCATCATAAACGATTTACACTTACCTGCAAAAAGCTAAGGAAACCGTTTTTGTTTTAAGTAACTTAAACCTTAACTTAATGGAATTAAGTTTCTTTCGGGTTATGATTATATTCAGGTTAGCCTTTTTGTCATAATAATCTTAAAAGAATAGTATCAACATATTAGAATAACTTCTTGGCCTGACAGAACTGACATTGACAGTTAATACCGGTAATCGTGTTTAAGGGTAAATCTCATTATACAGGTATTGCTGTCAAATAGCTAAACCTCTAATATATTTGAATACCAATATTGATTATACCGCTGTTTTGACATTAACCGATATACGTAGCGAAATTCGCTATTACCGATAATACCTAATTTAAAACCTGTATTCAGATTACCGGTTGCGATCCCTGGTCTAACCAAGTCAAGATTAAGACGGCTTACATTGCTGTTCTGAACTGAAATCAACATTTGCTCACAGGAAAGGATGCACCGATGGAAACAAATCGAGCGGCTCTGCGGCTTCAACATAATCAACAATAACGGCATTCAGTTCTTAGAGGGCATGCTGTATAGGACTTCCAATGGCCGACCTGGCGCTAGAGGTAATTTAACCCTTATGGAACTGGCAATTAATTACACTTAAATAAATAAATATCGTAAGCGACCATGTTTCAGTCCCGTATGTCATCACTGGCAACACACACTGATCAAAGACTTTCGTCTTCAATCACTGGGGCTCAAAGTCACCCAAAGGAGAGGGCTATGCTAGGAGTCTCTTTGCGAGATCGAAAAAAGAGACCATCCGCAGCAGAACCAAAGTAACCGAAGTAGCTCTCTGAATCGCTAAACTGAAGTGGCAGTGGGCAGGGCACATTGCGCGTAGAACCGATGGCCGTTAGGGCGGGAAGGTTCTCGAGTGGCGGCCACGTACCGGAAGGCGCAGCGTGGGTAGGCCCTCCACAAGGTGGACTTGGTGGATGACCTGGTGACGTCTTTCGGCTGATATCATGATGATGATGATGAAATAAATGTCTTCGGACATCTTACACAAATCGATCAAGTCCCACGGCTTAGTCTCACAAGCTTAATTAAGTCTTGTGATGCATACAAGGCTATTCGCCTTTGACTATACTCACTAACTCTTAGAGTATGGTCAAAGGCGCCGAGCCTTGTCAGGGATGCATATACCTGAGAAAATTGACCGGTGGTTGCTAAGACCGAGTGGCCGAGCGGTACAGGCATCAGCTGCAGCAGCTGAGTACGTAGGTTCGATTCCCACCTCGAACGTTGGTGATCTTAATCTATTTTTCTTTAGTAAATTCGTTTTAATCCTTTTCCAATTAAGTCAAAGACAAGATATATTGATGATGGGCAGCAGCGTTATCATAGTGAACACATTACAGCGATCCCCAATCCGCTTGCCCAGCTCGGCGATTATGGGCATTTACCTATATACACGTCGAACGCATAGTTAACACTTCGACGATTTGACAACTCTGTTAAAGCATTTAATTTTGAACCTTGCGTATTTGTAAATTGATATGGTTTTGTTTTTAATATGACTGCAAATATGTTGCCAATGACATCTATGTACTGACAGCCAAGCCTTACTAAATATAGTAAGTGTTGTCTTCAGTATTTTATGTTTGTAGTATTTTTTTTGTCAGCCTCCGTAGCCTAGTTGGTAATGACCCTGCCTACGAAGCTGGAGGTTCCGGGTTCGAATCCCGGCGAAGGCATTCTTTGTGTATTTATTTATTACAAATGTTTGTTCCTTGGTCATGGCTGTCTATGTGTTTAAGTATCTTTATGTATCTATCTATTATATATATCGTCGCCTGGTACCCACATCACAAGCCTTAATTGAGCTTACCGTGGGACTAGGTCGGTTTGTGTAAGATGTCCCAAGATATTTCTTTTTTTATTATTTAACATTTGCTAACTTTAGGCTAAGAAATTGTTACTAACTTTAATATCCTTGTTGGTCGAAATAAAATATAATTATTTTTTATTTGAATACCCATTAAAGGGTTGAAAGGAGAGGCCTGGGTCATTTGCAGAAAAAGTGTACCTTTTAATTTTTTTGCGATCATGGACTGTAATACATCATTTTACTCGGCATCGTGCGTACTTTTCAGTTTTGAAACAAAAAAAATGTCCCTTATGTCACGAATTTAGGTATGTAAATTGAGATTACTCAGTTTAGTTACTCCCATACTAAATGTATGAAACGAAATGTAACGAAACTGATAAAAAAAATCTCAAATTTGTTACAGAATTTTTCATACCTTTAGTATGGGAGTAACTAAACTGAGAAATCTCAATTTACATATTTATTTTCGTGTCATTAAAAGGTACACTTTTTCTGCAAATAACCCACCTACGTCCAGCAGTGGACTACTATAGGCTTATGATATGTTTATCTTCCAGTGCGCATGAGCAGCTCCCAAGATGACCTCAGCGTCGGAGACGACGCGTCCATCTGCGGCTCAGGTAAGCTGGACGACCACGACGCAAAGTCGCTGTTGTATGACCATCTACACGTTGACTAGGATAATAGCATAGGGAAGCTATTTGCGAACCATTTCTTACCTTTTAACAGAGATCTGTAATAGTACAGTCGACAAAAAAGTCTCCTTTACAGCTCACAAGTGCAAACATCTTACCACGGATGCGCGATACACATAGAAGCTCGGTTGCAACGAACGCGTCACGCGACTGCATGAGCGTGTTTGCACGTGCACGTTTGCACGTGTTTGCAGCGTGTTTGCACTTGTGAGCCGTAAAGGAGACTTTTTTGTCGACTGTACAGTCACGGACTTTAATTGATAGACCACTTGTCACTGTGCGTATTTTAGCCGTGTAATGCAAATCGGGTTTAGTCGCTTTTACTCGTAAATCCTAATAAAGGAAGTAAAGTCATCGTATAACAGAAGAGCAAAAATTATATTTCTATCTTTATCATTGTCGTTTATGAACTGTCACTAAGGTTCGAATCTCTTAACTAAAATGTTAAATGGCGAACTTGACATTACATTCAATGCACTTAGCTTTATAATTAGGTATAACTTTTCTTCGGAAGGTGACATTACCATGGTTACGTAATAACAAAAAAGTTTAACCAATAATAATTGATCCATATTTTTCCGGAAGCTAACGTTACTATAGTTACGTTATAACATCCGCTTTAATCCTGAGACGTCAATCTAACTTCAGAGCCCAGATGGTAATTTGACTGCTAAGCTGCTATGTAGGAATTTTCGTTCTCTTTCCTTTTAACGGCTGTCACTGTCAGATATTTTTTCAAAGTTAGAATTTCAGTCAGAAACTATCAAGTCTCTATTAAACATTTGTATGGCTACTGACAGATTATAGGATTAAGATAGACTGTCAAACGTCTATCTACCATATTTCCACAAAGGTTACATAAGTATTCAACTAACGTCAACTAGGAGCTGTGACGAATTATAAAAAAGACAGCAATAGCATGTTGTCTCTGTCAATGAAAAAATAATCTAAAATTGCCCGATAATGATATGGATAATCAGTGGCGTGCATAGGGTTTTTAGTTAGGGTAGGCAATTTTTTTAATCTGAGAAACAAACAATATTTAACATCAAAATTGCAAACTCACTTAGGGTAAAGTAAAAGAGTCTATAACTTGCGACATAAACTAAGTCTTATATCTCGACCGCCGACTTTTGTTTACGTCCTAATGCTTTTCAGATCGGTAATGTTTTCTAGCAGAAGAGTGTAAGGTTTTTAAATATGCGTTGCATTAGTCATAGGTAAATACGAAAATTAAGTACAAAATAACGAGTGAAATAGCTAAAATTAAATGTCCATTAAGTAATGCTTAAAGGGTTTAGCAGCCTTACCGAACAAGAGGTGCCTTACCCCACGGATGAGGTCAATATTTTAGGTGGTGTACTAGCAGTACCTAAGAATACTCCATGCTTAATATCAGCTCTAGATCTTCTTTTGTTTTAGAGTTATTCAAGACAATGTAAAATATACAGGGTGCCGTTGAAAGTGGCATATTTCGTAAACTGTTCAAGTTAGATCAACCAAACAAAATTGTGTTTGATAACAATAAAGTAAACTACAAAATGCATATTTTTAATCTGCATCTTGTCCTTATTTTTCATAATTAAAAAAGGGTTCTTGTTTTTTTTTTCATATTTTTTTTTATTTCACGTGGAGGTACACCTACAAAAAAATATGCATACATAGCCACTAATGTCCACTATATATATAAATTAAGATTTTTCCATTAATCATCGTGCGTCATGCCAAAAAAAAAATTCCAGATGTAGTCGTTATTGGCATAGAAGTAAAGTGTGACCATAAGGGTGTAGGTACTGTAGGTACACAATCTCTTCTAATAAACCTATTTAGAATAATCGACGGTGACATATCAAACGTTGATATGTGTATCTATATATATATATTTTATTTATTTTATTTTATTTATTAATCTCACAATATACAAATTCACTTAAAACTACACATGGTACATTTTTAGGATTTTGTATTGTGATTGTCAGTTTCTTCAACATACAAAATTATTTTACTAGCATTGGAATATCATATTAAAATGTCAACAAATTCTATAATTATATATATATATATATATATATATAGCTATTTGTATTTTGTGTCTATTTTTACATTCCTTAGCATCAGACCATTTTTCTCAGTTTTGCACCACCTACTATCAACTTTTACTTTCTTATCTCCTCTACCCAAAGGTTGTCTGGTAGAGATCGCTCTTTAGCGATAAGACCGCCTTTTGTTTACCTCTTTCAAACATGTATTTTTATTATTTGTTTTGTATTTGTCTTTGAGGTGCTATAAAGAGTTATTGTATTGTATTGTATTGTATTAAATAAATAAATAAATAAATAAATATTTTGGGACATCTTACACAAACCAACCTAGTCCCACGGTAAGCTCAATTAAGGCTTGTGGTGTGGGTACCAGGCGACGATATATATAATAGATAGATACGTATAGATACTTAGATACATACACATCCACGACCAAGGAACAAACATTTGTGATAAATAAATACACAAAGAATGCCCTCGCCGGGATTCGAACCCGGAACCTCCAGCCTCGTAGGCAGAGTCACTACCAACTAGGCTACCGAGGCTGACAAACAACATATACTGTTGATAACATATATTGTTGATAACATTTGACAGACAGTATTGTTTTCGACATTTGTTTTCACATTTCTATTCATTCACATACAATCGGACCTTTTCGAAACTTTGGAAGATGTCGAAGTGTATTTACCGAACGAATTTATTTTAATTTATGGTGTATGTAAATATGGCAAAAGATGCTTTAGATTTGTAAATAGTGAATTCCAGCTTTTAGCTGTATTATACTGTTGCTTATGCACAGGTCCACTGTTTGAAATAATAAAAGATTAGAAAAGGCTAATTGTTTTCTATAGTATCAACTAATTTAAAGAGATAGTTCCGTTTATATTATTAATTATAAATTATTAAGCAATCGACTCAGTTTTGACATTTCGTCGTCGATTATTCTAAATAGGTTTATTAAAAGAGTTTGTGTATTTACCTGCACCCTTATGTTCACACTGCACTGGTACTTTATTTGTATGCCAGTAACGACTACATCTGGAATAGTTTTTTTTTTTGGCATGACGCACGATGATTTATGGAAAAATCTTAATTTATATGTATAGTGGACATTAGTGGCTATGTATGCATATTTTTTTTGTAGGTGTACCTCCACGTGAAATAAAAAAAAAAATATGAAAAAAAAAACAAGAACTCTTTTTTAATTATGAAGAATAAGGACAAGATGCAGATTAAAAATATGCATTTTGTAGTTTATTTTATTGTTATCAAACACAATTTTGTTTGGTTGATCTAACTTGAACAGTTTACGAAATATGCCACTTTCAACGGCACCCTGTATATTTTACATTGTCTTGAATAACTCTAAAACAAAAGAAGATCTAGAGCTGATATTAAGCATGGAGTATTCTTAGGTCCTGCTAGTACACCACCTAAAATATTGACCTCATCCGTGGGGTAAGGCACCTCTTGTTCGGTAAGGCTGCTAAACCCTTTGCCGAGTACAGAATACATCGACTATTTAAATAATTACACATACCTGTACTAACTTCTTTTGTTTTATTGTTAACTTGCTAAATCCGCCGAAAATCAACTCCGGAAAAACGCTAGCAGTCAGCATCAACTAGGTATCCACAATTTATTCTCATAGCATAAAAGCATAATTCAGTCACGCAGTCACAACTAACACTTACATGAAAATAAACGTAAAAAAACGCTCAGAACCGAACTGTATTAATATAACAATGAACGAGTATTGTTTATATAGATTTTCTACTGATTAACCTCAAACCTGTACAGCAAAAATTAAAAATGACTGTTTGTAAACATATCAAATAAACCTGACAAAATGTGATGCTCTCACTCCAAGTAAAAATCGCATTATAGGGAGACTTCTTAAAATTAGTCGTATTACATCTCGAGGCTCGGTTAGTCAGAGAGAGACCGACATTGGCCGTCCCTCTCGCACGTATGGCTTCTCGCCCCGCCGCCGGTCGCCTACGAAGGCGCATTAGGCGCAGCCTAGTACTTTGATTGTTTGCGTAAATTTTCTATCTTCGTGTGAACGGGCACAAATATGTATATAGTTCACGGACATGTCTACACAAACGCACTGTGTGAGTGTGTGTGTTTTTGTAGGCTCTGAACGCCGTTGCCTTACCCCAGGTGGCGGCGCGCGCTATCTTCGCCTTGCTCGGGAGCGAGCCCAATCGCGCGCAAATTTAAATTGCCGCGAGCTCCGTTAATGTAAATGGATCAGTGGATATCTTTCAGAAAAAATGACAAATTATTATAATGAAGGCGAAAAAGTTTATGTAGATGCTGTTCTGCTAGGGTAG
>JALPQI010028250.1:0-11644 GCA_025490895.1 Thaumatotibia leucotreta | reverse complement strand
TGTGATTTGTCTATGCGTTAGATAGCTGTGTATAATACTATATATATTGCTGGGACATTGAACTTCGGCGAGTCGGTTTAGGAGGGCTGGCCACCAAGCGTGGTCAAAAGCCCCTTCTATGTCAAGCGAAATTGCTACGACAAGTTTATGGTCAGCTTTGTATCTCTTTACGTTATTTACAGCGCTATTAAGAGCATCGGTTGTAGAATTCTGCTCTTTAAAACCAAATTGCTGTTGGCTGCAGGCATTCTGTGTTCGCAAAAAGTATGTTAGGCGTTTGGCAATCAGCTTTTCTAGTACTTTGCCTAATACATTAATAAGGCCTATGGGTCTATAGGCTGATATGTCCTTATAATTGTCTTTTCCAGGCTTGGGTATAATCTTAATGAAGGCAACTTTCCAGCTGTTCGGGAAGTGGCCGATCTGTAAACACCTGTTGTAAAGTTTTGTCATCAGCACTGGGTAACCCGTTATCACTCGCTTACAGATATCCGCTGAGAGATAGTCCGTCCCTGGGGCTCTTTTAGGGCTCATGCTGTTTATCACCTCTATCAGCTCCGGTGTCGTAAAAGGCGGTTCATCAGGAGAGTAATTGTCATTATGTGTGTTTATTTTGCATCTGATTTGTGTGTGGTAAGCCGTGTCTGCAGCGATAGAGTCGTCAGGGAAGAATTTCTCAGCCAGTTTTTCTGCCGTGTCTTGTATAGATGTTGTGTATATGTTACTATTGACTTTTAGAGTTGCTGGTGGTTGTGGTTGTGGAATGTTCTTGAGGAGGCGATTTGTTACCGACCAGACATCATCTCTGCCCTGATTTTTGCAGAAGTCCCTGAAGTGTTCCGTAGAGGTCTTTCGAATCTGTTGTGCATATTCAGTTTTGGCATCTGCGAGTTCACGGATTATATTTGTCAGGTCCTTCTTGCCACGCTTCAGGTCCTGAAGGCGGTGATGAAGGCGGATGACGTTCTTTTTCATGGTTGTGAGTTCCTCAGTCCACCATATGGCTCTTTCGTGTGCTGGTTTTCGGGTAAAAATTTTGTCGCATGTTCTTGTTATTACTTTTGTAAGCTTTGTTATAAATGTATCTATTTCTTCAGTCGTTAAAGTGTCTATGTTTACCTCGTTCAATTTTGCGTGCTCTATATGTTTCTTTAATTCTTCGTCAAAATTGTTCCAATTAGCTCTATCAGTGTTGTATTTAAATGTGCTTATGGATGTTTTTTGTTTTGTTATGGTTAAGTTCGTGTTTATTTGAAACTCAATGCCGTGGTGGTCTGAGGAAGTCATGATTCTGGGATTTACTTTCCATTCCGTTATCTTATTGGCAAAGCCAATGGTTGAGATTGTTAGGTCTACTATCGATGTTTTTATTTGGCCATGAGTCACTGTCTGAAATGTAGGTTCAGTGCCAACATTGCAGACCACTAAGTCATTTGCGATAAGCAGGTCCGTTATTGCTCTACCTCTATCGTTGTTCTTCGTGGAGCCCCATGTCGAGTGCCATCCATTCAAGTCCCCGCAGATGATGTGATCGGCGTTTGGGTATGATTTAATTATTTGCTCGAGATGGTCTAGAGTGTTGAATGGATCCTCGCCGGGCTCCACGTAAACAGATGTTAGCAGTAGTTTTTTATTTGATAGCGAAATTTGGACGGTAGAGATGTTGGTGGTTGCATGCTGGGTGATTCCGATGTAGTTGCCCAGTTTCTTCCGGACAGCTAGACATGCTTTGGCCCTGTTATTACCTTCGGCGTGTTGGTAGATGTCATATTCATCAATGCCGCTCATAGTCGTTTTGTTCCCTACAAACGGCTCGGTGATGAATATGACATCGTATTCGTGCTGTCTGGCGCTCTGAATTAACTCATGCATTGCGTTGTGCCCTTTGCCTAGGTTGCACTGAACAGCAGTTAGGTTCCTGTTATTATTGACCTTTGGGACGCCCTTAGCAGTACCGTATAGCCTGTCTGGCTATGCGGTCCCACTTGACCCATTCAGTGCACGATTGGCTAAAGGCATAATGCTTGTGGTCCCTGCCACTGTTGATGCAGTTTATGCAGCACGGTGCGGCTTCGCGGATGTTACAGCTGCGAGTGTCGTGATTGCCAGCACAATAGGCGCATTTGTGCTCTGATTTGCAGTCAGTTGCGCGGTGTCCATATCCGTGACACTTGTAGCACTGGACAACTGGGGACTGATCGACTGCCAGCACAGACTGAAAACCAATCTTCACCTTCTGGTTCTGTGTTGCAGCCCACACTTCCGGGCTGACCTCGACAATGACATTTTTGACAGCGTCATTTCGGCCTTTGGCTGTTCGTACATACCTAACTGTCTTACTGCCCTCTGCGATCCCTGCTAGTAGACTGTTGTTTTGTCTGATTATGGCGTCCTCGATTTTCGCGTTCGCGTATTCCGAGATGACGCCAATAATCCGCAGGTTAGGATTGCGCAGTTTAGGCTCCTGGACAGTAATGTTAGGTGTTTTGGCTTTTATAGCCGCACTGAGCTTCTTCCTATCATCATTGGACTCGCAACTGATAAGCACCTTGTTGTTGCGAGTCTCTCTCACGCTCTTAATGCCGACTCCGATATCGACTACGTCTACCTTGTTTTTGATTTCCTTTAGGACATCCTTGCCGTCATGTCTAGGGTCGATAGACTCGAGCAGGACTACGAAATTTGTCGGTGGAGAAGAAGGCACATTTGTTCGGCTTAGTCTGGGCTTATAAGGTCTTCCAACGGCGGGTGTGGCCATGTCGTCCTCACGACTCGGTCCCGCCGCCGCCGCCAGTGCAGCCTCGGTTCTGTGCCTTCTGTTTCTGCCTCTGCTGACTACCGATGAAAATGATTCACGAATTTCATCATCATCGAGCTCTTTGCTCGCTACATTGCTAACAGACTTCAAGACAATCTCTTTCAGGGCCTGCTGCTCGGTGCGCATTTTAGAGATTTCAGCTTGCACCCCAGCGATAATATCTTTTTTCAGCTGAGCTGCATCTATTGTTGGCTCTTGTGTCTGTGGAGCGGGTGATTTGTTAACGCGTTCTACGCCGATAACCTCCATTTCGCTGGTAAATCTGTCTGTGGCATCGCGTATGGCTTCGACAGCTTTGAGTATTGTCATTTTGTTCGACTTCGTAACGCTCCTGTTTTGTTTCAGTTGCGTTACGATGTCGTCCAAATTTCGGGTGACCTCCATACGGTGTCTTCCCGCGCGAGTTTTCGAGCCGGGGCTACTAAGGGTCGTATCTCTACTCATCCAAAGCCGCCCCATTTCGGTAATGTCGGAGCTAGGGCTCCCAGCGACAGTGACTGGCCCATCCGTCGCCGGAATCGGGGCCTGTGTCATCGCTGGAGCTGCCTGTCTCGATGCTGGGAGTGGAGTTGAAGTGCCAGGCTCGGTTGTCGGCCTATGCACCTCTGCCTGCACCACAAAAGTTAAGTTTTGTGCGCTTGGCGGTTCCGGTTCGTCATCCTGCAGGCGAATGAGCGGATGTTCCTGCTCCAGACGCTCAGCCGGTTGCTCCGGTGCCGCTCCGAGTGTCGTTTCAGATGGTATTTCGCCCTCCGCCACAGGTGTCGGCTCTGGAGGGGTCGCTCGTGCCTTTTTGGGCGATCCAGGAGGTGTTCGATACATTTTCATGTGTATGTTTTTCGAGAATTTGAAAATTCGATAACTCCAAAAGTATGTAAGTTAAAATTATAAGCTAAGTAAGGCTAGTTAGGGATTTGTAATGACTATAATTTAAAACTATTTTCAGATTTTTAGTGCTACTAATGGCTGAGAAATAAAATTAAAACTAAGTATTTTTAATTTTTTCTCAAAAGCTAATTTACGGCGTTCGCTGGACGGCTATCTAAAAACTTTGTATACAAAAGTTGATGGTTTTGGTGTTATTTACTATATTCGGGGATAAAAAACTGACTTTACCGTGTAATTACAGAAAAAATTTAGATTGAAAGTGGTTGCCGCCACACTTTCTGCAGGCACCGAAAAATCTGTAGGTATTTAGTAATTTTTGTATGGGCAAAGTTTCTAATTACATGAAATAACTATTTGATAATTTAAAATGGAGCTATTGAAACTATGACACGAAAACAGAACGAAGATATCTTAATAAACAAAGAAGTTATTTACAAATGAAATTTACAATTTTCAAGAATCACTTAAAAATTAATATCTAAGTGTCCCGTAAAGATATTTTAACAAAAGTGGTGTCCAAAAAACGGGGCAAATGAGTTTTAAATTCTATGTAAGTTTCAGATTTTTAACGCAAAATCGGCTGAACAAAGTGTTCAAAAAACCACTAAACTGCTAAAAATGATGAGGGAAGTGACTTTGCTGAATAACAGAAAAACTATTGTGGGTATGTGAAAATGGTGTTAACAACAAAGATAACAAAAAATTAGAGGAATAAGAATCAAAAAACAAAATAAAAATCGACCGGAGAAAACTGAAGTTATAGGTGAAAAACAAGATTGCTCAGATACTTTTATCAGGGTACGACTTTTTTGTGAAAATGTGAAAAAATTTAACTGAACCTAAGTGCAAGGAATTTATTGGAGAAACTAATAATTTAAAACTAATTAAAATTGACATAAATCTAAAAGAAAATTTGAGAAATGTTGGAAAATGAATTTTTGGTGAATTTTTGAAAATCTGCAAAGTGAAGCGAAAGAAAAAATTTAATAATTCTGTAACCGGAAGGGTCTGAGGGGTGGAAGTGGAGTCTAAAAGTCGGGGCAAATTAGCTCTAAAATAATGTCAAATTGGGTCTCTTTTTGGTTAGGTTAGGTTAGGTTAGGTTAGGTTAGGTTAGGTTAGGTTAGGTTAGGTTAGGTTAGGTTAGGTTAGGTTAGGTTAGGTTAGGTTAGGTTAGGTTAGGTTAGGTTAGGTTAGGTTAGGTTAGGTTAGGTTAGGTTAGGTTAGGTTAGGTTAGGTTAGGTTAGGTTAGGTTAGGTTAGGTTAGGTTAGGTTAGGTTAGGTTAGGTTAGGTTAGGTTAGGTTAGGTTAGGTTAGGTTAGGTTAGGTTAGGTTAGGTTAGGTTAGGTTAGGTTAGGTTAGGTTAGGTTAGGTTAGGTTAGGTTAGGTTAGGTTAGGTTAGGTTAGGTTAGGTTAGGTTAGGTTAGGTTAGGTTAGGTTAGGTTAGGTTAGGTTAGGTTAGGTTAGGTTAGGTTAGGTTAGGTTAGGTTAGGTTAGGTTAGGTTAGGTTAGGTTAGGTTAGGTTAGGTTAGGTTAGGTTAGGTTAGGTTAGGTTAGGTTAGGTTAGGTTAGGTTAGGTTAGGTTAGGTTAGGTTAGGTTAGGTTAGGTTAGGTTAGGTTAGGTTAGGTTAGGTTAGGTTAGGTTAGGTTAGGTTAGGTTAGGTTAGGTTAGGTTAGGTTAGGTTAGGTTAGGTTAGGTTAGGTTAGGTTAGGTTAGGTTAGGTTAGGTTAGGTTAGGTTAGGTTAGGTTAGGTTAGGTTAGGTTAGGTTAGGTTAGGTTAGGTTAGGTTAGGTTAGGTTAGGTTAGGTTAGGTTAGGTTAGGTTAGGTTAGGTTAGGTTAGGTTAGGTTAGGTTAGGTTAGGTTAGGTTAGGTTAGGTTAGGTTAGGTTAGGTTAGGTTAGGTTAGGTTAGGTTAGGTTAGGTTAGGTTAGGTTAGGTTAGGTTAGGTTAGGTTAGGTTAGGTTAGGTTAGGTTAGGTTAGGTTAGGTTAGGTTAGGTTAGGTTAGGTTAGGTTAGGTTAGGTTAGGTTAGGTTAGGTTAGGTTAGGTTAGGTTAGGTTAGGTTAGGTTAGGTTAGGTTAGGTTAGGTTAGGTTAGGTTAGGTTAGGTTAGGTTAGGTTAGGTTAGGTTAGGTTAGGTTAGGTTAGGTTAGGTTAGGTTAGGTTAGGTTAGGTTAGGTTAGGTTAGGTTAGGTTAGGTTAGGTTAGGTTAGGTTAGGTTAGGTTAGGTTAGGTTAGGTTAGGTTAGGTTAGGTTAGGTTAGGTTAGGTTAGGTTAGGTTAGGTTAGGTTAGGTTAGGTTAGGTTAGGTTAGGTTAGGTTAGGTTAGGTTAGGTTAGGTTAGGTTAGGTTAGGTTAGGTTAGGTTAGGTTAGGTTAGGTTAGGTTAGGTTAGGTTAGGTTAGGTTAGGTTAGGTTAGGTTAGGTTAGGTTAGGTTAGGTTAGGTTAGGTTAGGTTAGGTTAGGTTAGGTTAGGTTAGGTTAGGTTAGGTTAGGTTAGGTTAGGTTAGGTTAGGTTAGGTTAGGTTAGGTTAGGTTAGGTTAGGTTAGGTTAGGTTAGGTTAGGTTAGGTTAGGTTAGGTTAGGTTAGGTTAGGTTAGGTTAGGTTAGGTTAGGTTAGGTTAGGTTAGGTTAGGTTAGGTTAGGTTAGGTTAGGTTAGGTTAGGTTAGGTTAGGTTAGGTTAGGTTAGGTTAGGTTAGGTTAGGTTAGGTTAGGTTAGGTTAGGTTAGGTTAGGTTAGGTTAGGTTAGGTTAGGTTAGGTTAGGTTAGGTTAGGTTAGGTTAGGTTAGGTTAGGTTAGGTTAGGTTAGGTTAGGTTAGGTTAGGTTAGGTTAGGTTAGGTTAGGTTAGGTTAGGTTAGGTTAGGTTAGGTTAGGTTAGGTTAGGTTAGGTTAGGTTAGGTTAGGTTAGGTTAGGTTAGGTTAGGTTAGGTTAGGTTAGGTTAGGTTAGGTTAGGTTAGGTTAGGTTAGGTTAGGTTAGGTTAGGTTAGGTTAGGTTAGGTTAGGTTAGGTTAGGTTAGGTTAGGTTAGGTTAGGTTAGGTTAGGTTAGGTTAGGTTAGGTTAGGTTAGGTTAGGTTAGGTTAGGTTAGGTTAGGTTAGGTTAGGTTAGGTTAGGTTAGGTTAGGTTAGGTTAGGTTAGGTTAGGTTAGGTTAGGTTAGGTTTTTTTTTTTTTTTTTTTTTTTTTTTTTTTTTTTTTTTTAAACTTTGATTAGTTCCAACGGACCTCGCTACCGATACGGGCGTCCGTTGGACATTTTCTATTTATTTTTTGTGTCTGTGAGTTGTTTATTTTATAACTTATACTTGCTTAATTCTTAATTTACACGGTTTTTTTTTTTTTTAACTTATACTTGCTTAATTCTTAATTTACTTTTTTTTTTTTTTTTGTTATTATTTTTATATATGTATATTGTTTTTCTCTCTCTTTTTTTTTTTTTTTTTTTTTTTTTTTTTTTTTTTTTTTTTTTTTCTTTTCTCTCTCTCTTTTTTTTTTTTTTTTTTTTTTTTTTTTTTTTTTTTTTTTTTTTTTTTTTTTTTTTTTTTTTTTTTTCCTTATTAAGCAAGTATTTACAATTAATTTGTAACAAGCAGTAATATATTTACAGAGTATTTACAAACGATCAAAGAAACAGACAGTACAAGGTTCAGTTTTTACACCAATATATTTACAAACGATACAAGTAGATTCGGGCGAAACTACTCACTTATGACACTTTGACTAATATTTAACTGTTGTTGAATTTTTTGAGGCTGTTTATTATTTTATTTATATATATATTGTATGATTTTATTGACGTTTCCTTGGTGATAATGCTAAGTATGTTGTATGGTTCTATGTTAATATTGTTACAGATTGTTTCATGTACTACGCGGCTGCGTTCGTACTTCGGGCAGTGTCTAAGCAAGTGTTCCATCGTCTGACAGCTGATACCATCACACGGGCAAAAGTTATCGTCCACTATTTTAAACCGATGCAGGTAAGCTTTGTTGTAACCATGGCCCGTGATTATCTGGGTCAGCTGAAAACTAATATTCATGGAGCCGCGCAGCTTTCGGATGGACTCTACATTAGGTAAGTGTCCCTTTGTGTGCCTACCTGTTATACTTTCTACATACCAGTTGTTATATAGCTCATCTATGTGTTTCTTCTGGTTTATCTTGTGGTAAGATAGTGGGAACCTGTCAAAGTCAGGTGCTTTGTGTAAAGCAGCTGCTGTCTTGGCAGCCATGTCGGCACGCTCGTTTCCAAGCATGCCAACATGTGCCTTTATCCAGCAGAAGTTTATGACTGTCTTCCCGGACTCTTTAATGTTATGCAGTATCTTATGAATGCTGTTGATTATGCTGTTTGTACTGCTGCGTCTGGACAACTCCATCAGAGCAGCTTTTGAGTCCGAAAAAACAGTCACCTTAGGCAGTTCCTGTGTAGAACATTCCTGGCATGCGCGCAGCAACGCAAAGCATTCGGCCTGGAATACGGTGCAACTGCTGTGTAACTTGAGTTTTTTCACCATATTCCTGCCATCGGGGTAGTCAATAACAAAAGCTGCACCAACCACCCCGTCGTGCCTACTGCCGTCTGTGTACACGCAATGCATCTCTGAGTCATCAAGATAGGGGTCTAATTCATTTTGGTTGTTGACTTCTTTGAGTACTATTTTTATTCTTTTAGCGGGGTGTAGTAATTCGGTGATAGGGACTCTTTTGTTATATTGGATGTCGGGTGATAAGTACTCTGTTATAAGACTTCTTTTTACGGTTTCGGTTTCAGATACTGCGTGTATTTTAAGGTGGATGGGTGTCAGTCCAGCGAGTGCAATGGACGAGATCGTTGGTAGAGTTCTGAAGCCGTGTATGATTTTGATGGCGAATCCACGCTGGAAGCTTAGGAGTTTGTTGACCACCATTTTGTATTTGGTGGCGGTGTGCCAGATTTCTGCTCCGTATGTGATAATCGGCTCAATCACCTGCCGATATATAGTCTCAACGTTTCCAGCGTGGATTCCCCATGTTGGTCTGATATACATGCAAAGTTTTTTGTATATAGCTTGGGCCTTGTTTATTACGTATTCGCAGTGTTTGATAAATCTTAGATTTTCGTCGATAATCAAGCCTAATAGCTTGAAATGAGTTTCGAAGTTTATGCGGGCGCCGTCCATATTGATCTGTGCTGTTTTGGCTTTTGGAGTGGGAGCGATCATTTTGGTTTTCTGAGGTCCAAATTTTAATTTATTCTTGATACCCCAGAGGTGAATATTTTGAAGTATCAGATTAGCATTTCTTTGTAGTTGTGCCACATCATGTGCAGTGCAAATGAGCAGGACGTCGTCCGCATAAGCCTGTATGTAATTGCCCGGAGGCAACGTCTGGTCCAGCAGTGAGTCAATAATCGTGTTCCAGAAGATGGGTCCAAGGACTGATCCTTGGACACATCCCCTGGATTGCACTTTTGAGACTGAGGCATCCGAGTAGTCCAACGTGATGTGTCTGTTAGTTATGTAACTGTTTATGATCATGTAGATGTTATGGGGACATTGCGTATCTCGTAATCTCTTTTGCAGCGCTGGCCACCAGGCATGATCAAATGCGCCCTCGATATCGAGCGAGATAGCCAGTACCAACTTATTTGCCCTTTTCGCAGTTTTGATTATGTTGATTGCCTTATGCAGAGCGTCGGTCGTGGAGCGCTGTTCCCTAAACCCGAACTGATTGTCGCTGCACGCTTGAGTCTTTTGCAGGAAATAAGTTAGACGGTTCGCTACAAGTTTCTCGAGAACTTTGCCGAAAACATTTATGAGTCCGATCGGTCTGAATGAAGATAGGCTATTGTAGTTATCTTTGGATGGCTTTGGGATTGTTTTGATATAGGCGGTTTTCCAGAGGCTAGGGAAATAATTTAGAGTGAGACATCTATTGTACAACTGAGTTGTGAGATTTGGATATTCATCAATGAAGTGTTTGCAGATATCTGCAGTTAAGTGGTCAGATCCTGGTGCTCGTTTTGGTGACATAGATTGGATGGCTTCTTGTACTTCGTCTATTGTGAAAAGGGGTTCGTCTGGAGTATCAGGGTTGTAAGTGTTGGTAAGCAAGTTATTTCTTATGTAAGTGTGATATGGTGTGTCTTCAAGTGGGTCGTCGTCAGGAAAAAATTTGGCTGTTAGTTTTTCGGCAGTATCTGTACTATTCTTAGTATAGTTATGATTGTCTATTTTTAGAGTTGCAGGTGGTTGTGAAGCTGGTTTCGATTTTAGGAGTCTGTTAGTCACCGACCACACGTCATCTCTTCCTTGTTTGCTGCAGAACTCCCGGAAGCAGTTCGTGGACGTTTCACGCATTTTGTCTGCATATTCGTTCCTCGCTTCCGTGAGTTCAGCAACAATATTGGTTAGATCCTTGTTACCGCGTTTCAGGTCTTGCAACCGGTGGTGGAGTTTGATGACGTTCTTTTTAAGGATAGTTAGTTCAGGTGTCCACCATGGAATGCGCGTGTGCGGAGTTTGCTTTCTGAAGGTTGAGTTGCATGTGTTGCAGATTGTTTTTGTAATATTATTTATGAAGTTATCTATCTGTTCGTTATTTAGATTATCAATATTTATATTATGCAGGCCGGATATATTCATGTTTTCATTGAGTGTATTTTTAAATGACTCCCAGTCAGCATGGTTAGTATCGTATTTGTATGTGGTGGTAGATTTATTTTTCCTTATTTTATTGCCTAGATTGATGTTGAACTGTACAGCGTGGTGGTCCGATGATGGTATGATGGCGTGGTTAATTTTCCATTCCTCTATGTTATTGGCGAATCTTGCAGATGTTATAGTTAAATCGATTATTGAGGTTCTTATTCTATTGTGTGTTATAGTTTCGAAAGTGGGTTCATTTCCGGAGTTCAATGTAGTCATGTCATTATTAATCAAGATGTCGTATACATATTGACCTCTAGCATTGTTCCTATAGGAGCCCCATGACGAGTGCCACGCATTGAGGTCTCCACAGATAATATGTGTCTGATGCTTGTACAGCGATGTTATTTCCTCTAGGCGAAGCAGAGTCTGTGCTGGATCATCTCTGGGTTCTATATATACTGACGTCATGTATATTGCCTTTTGGTCACGGGTCGTTAGTTGTATGGTAACAATGTTAGATGTGTAATGTTGCGTTAATCCAAGGCATACGCCTAGACCACGTCTGACTGCAATGCACGACTTGGTTATAGCTTTCTTATCGCTTTGCTGATAGATGGCATATTCAGGTATGTATTTCATCGTGGAACTTTTCCCTGTGTAGGGTTCAGTGATCAGTATTATATCATACTTTTCGCTGACAGCGCATCTTATTAATTCTTCAGAGGCATGTTGGCTTCGACCCAGGTTAGCCTGAACGACCTTAAGTATTGCTTTGTCAGTGGCTCTGTGTCTATTTTGCAGACTGCGTAGTTGCATCTGGCTGCCCTTAGCAGTACTGGACCGATAGCCGGGCTATTCGGTCCCACTTCTGCCATTCCGGGCATTGGGTGCTATACGAAGGGTGGTCATGTGCTATGCCCTGTTTTTTGCAGTTTGAGCAGCGGGGTGTGTCGTTCTCCCTGTATGGACAGCTGTATGGTTAGGTTAGGTTAGGTTAGGTTAGGTTAGGTTAGGTTAGGTTAGGTTAGGTTAGGTTAGGTTAGGTTAGGTTAGGTTAGGTTAGGTTAGGTTAGGTTAGGTTAGGTTAGGTTAGGTTAGGTTAGGTTAGGTTAGGTTAGGTTAGGTTAGGTTAGGTTAGGTTAGGTTAGGTTAGGTTAGGTTAGGTTAGGTTAGGTTAGGTTAGGTTAGGTTAGGTTAGGTTAGGTTAGGTTAGGTTAGGTTAGGTTAGGTTAGGTTAGGTTAGGTTAGGTTAGGTTAGGTTAGGTTAGGTTAGGTTAGGTTAGGTTAGGTTAGGTTAGGGTTAGGTTAGG
>JALPQI010028248.1:0-15340 GCA_025490895.1 Thaumatotibia leucotreta | reverse complement strand
ATTTGTTTTAAGATATTTAACGTTCTTTATAGAGGATTTTAATAATTATAAGTATAGGTCTATATCTAAAAAAAGTGTTAGAATACAACAAATCTATGTAACTAGGTATATACACTAACCCGTTATCTACTTATACCTTTCGGTGTTATCTATATAAAAACCGAAAAGGACAAATCATAGTTATCTACTTGTGATATGAGTTAGGAGATATTTTTGAATAATGGGGAATCAACATTTTAATACCTAATTACTCTAAATAATGTGTACCCTCAAAACTAGACAACTTTGCCTTCAGGGGAGACATTACCCAAAAATATAGTTTTTAAAAGTAATAGAGTTGCTACTCACATAACCTATTTTACACTAAAAATAGTGTTACAGTGTTATATTTTTCTATATTATAACAAAATTAAAAGTTCTAGTTTTGGGCAATGTTTCCCCTGAAGGCAAAGATGCCTAGTTTGACGGTAGGTACTGGTTTTTCGCAAACATTACTAGTTTAAAGCATTAACGTCATAAGAAATTAGACTTTATTTGACAACATTACGAATGAAAACATTATTTCGCAAAGTAATACTTACGCTGTTTTATTACAAAATGTTTAGTTTCTTTCTGGCCATAAGGAACGTAACAGCATCTTTGACAATAAACCCTATATTTATAAGAAAACGGTAGAAATTCAAATGTTAAAAAACGTATGGTGTTTGTATGAATTTGTATGCGAGTCATACAACTCGTGGGAGAGTCCGGTATGAAGACGGGGGGCACATATTAATACCGTTTATAATGGTATTCATGTTAAACATATCTTTTGGGGCTGTGGTGGTTATAAACGATGTAATAATGGCGGTAGAGGCAGGTTTATAGTGGCGAAGTAGGTTATAACGATTTTATGAAATCCGGGTTGGTTTGTAGACTTTTGAATTTTCTCCGGCGGACGGCCGGTCTGTGGAATGAGTTGATTTTCCGAAGGACTAAAGTAAGGGGTGAAAATCTTATAACACTGTTTTTGTGAACTTTCAGGAGTCTTTTCTGTTAAAACAAAAATGAATTGTGTGTTTTAAACCCATACAAGTTAAATAAAAAGCCACACGAACGTACAAAATTTTACCTTGCATTATGCGAGGAAATAAAGACAATCTTGACAGTACCTGCCTGACCGTTGCTATGAAAATTAATTTCCGCACGTGTGCAAGAAAGTGTCACTTTAAGTGAATAAGAGCACATCCATTCTAAATGTACCTATTGTTTTACCCACCCACCGTGCATACAGTGTACGATTTCGTAGACATACACAAATTAATACTCTCACCGGGGTTCGAACCCGAAACCTCCAGCTTCGTTGATAGCTATACCAGTCGTCAGTAGAATCTAAAAAAAGTAAACAAATCTAAAAACTTGCATTATTACATAATCACACACTTTTAGAACACAATATTCATATTCATATTGTTTATTTGCGTTAAGTACATGTACCTACATGCAAATACAGATATACAGTTTATTTACAATATTTACACAGGTATAAAATTAGAGTAATAACATGGATTTAATTTCAATACACATTATCATTTGCTTATATCATCATTTAAATACATTATCATTTCATTATATTTTAATTTCAATATCATAATTATTTTATTACAATCTTGGTTTTATTACGAACTTGAAATCTTAAACCTTGAGTTCACATACATTTTTAGTTAAAATTATTGATATTTATTAGCCTTAACGTAAAAATATTGACAAACGTGGTCAAAGACGTCAAATGCTATGGAAAGTCAGCCATATTTGTTACTTTTTTTAATTTGTTTGGTATACCAACTAAGGCACTGGTCTCACCGCGAGCTACTAAGCTATGAACTATCGGCTATAAACCCGAACAAAAGATACGCACATTATATCCGATAGTTCATAGCTTAGTAGCTCATGGTGAGACCAGTGCCTAAGCCACGAAAGCTAGCAGAACCTACCTAATGTTTATTGTACACCTCAGTTTTCCCTTACAAGGCAGAAGTGGTTAAACGCAAATATTTTAATGAGCTTGTAAATGACCGCCAAGTCCTAACGGCTGGCATTTCTAATTCGCGCCCGGGCTGTTTTTTATGCCTAGTTTATAGGTTTCAAGTTGGCTACTTAGTTGCGCAAGTGTCGATTCAATTTCTAGTAATTGTACAAGTACATTTGTAAGCAATTTTTATACAAGAATTCGCAGAAACATGAACTTACTTTTTAAAATAATTTGCGATTATAGTTTCATTAACTTAGGCCCTGTTTCACAATTCTCGCATAAATATATTCGTCAGATAAAACTATCACAAAAAGAAGTGAAGAACTACCATTTATCCGATAAATTATTTATATGAGATACTCATATTTATAAATATTTTCATATTTACGTTAAACATTGCTATTGTTAATGCTTATTTGTTATATAAGCGCTTTAAAAGGTTCCTTATAACAAATAGAATAATACCCACAAAAATACCCAAACGTCAAAGCTTTGGAATATTACACAATCACTAACTTAATAACTGCACCAATCTTCATTACGTACTAATTAAATAACTGACATATAAATCCATCACAACTATAAATCGATGTCACATCCAACCATGGCACAAATCCGTCATTCAAACTGCTGACACATCATAAAAAAGTAAAAAACACAAAATCAGTCAATTCTAACCTCATTTGTTATCGTGTTACGATTCAATCGCCCTTGAATTTTGTTGTGTCTTTTTAGAGTTCCGTACAATCCGTACCCAAAGGAAACCCTGTTGCTAAGATTTCGCTGTCTGTCACCACTGTTATCGGGCTGTATCTGAACAAATGTGACGAAGGTAGACAACTGAGCTCTCAGCCCACCTGATGGAAACTAGAAAGCAGGAACTGAGGCCCATGGACATAGTGACCAAAAAATCGCCTATGCGCTGCCTACCCTGAGGACTTAAATGAATTGCCTCTATCTATGTCAGTAATTACACGGGCTATCTTACCCCTAAACCGGAACACAGCAGTGTAAACATTGCTATTTAGCGGCAGATTAACGGGTAGCCGTTTTTGCTCAATATCAATAAAATGGCAACAGTCAGTCACTTGAAATATTCACTAAACAATCAGTTGTATTTTTACTTTGATAATGATTTAATGAATGCTAAAATAAATAACCATCCTACTGATCGGAACAGAACTTTAGGTACAAAACTTTAACAAAATGTTTCAGGTGTACATGAAAGAGCATATACATCCATAATATATACATTATTTACACATTCTACACACACAAACATTATAAGTTCGACACTCCAAGATATGCCTATCTTGGAGTGTTGAACTTATATAATGTTCATCAAATCAGATACAAATTTTTCAACAATATTCGTATTTTTCTTTGCTAAATTGTTCCCATATGACCCATATGTAGATTTTTAAAGTTTTGTTAAATTTTGCACCCATATTTCCGATCACTAAGACCATCTCATCTAATCTTATATTTTTGATGGGGCCCTTACGGATACACTTCGACCTATTGGGATCTTTTGTGTAATTGCCTATTTCGTCTGCCCCAGGGATTGTTCTATCAACTCAAAATCCCATACAAACAACTCCATTTTTTGCCAAATGTGTATCTACTCAATGTTACGGAAGTACGGAACCGTTGCCGGTTGCTTGGTCGGTTTTTGTATCATAATACATTATAAGTTTGTTAGTTATTGACGATCTGATGAATCATTCACGTCCCTTGTAGATGCCGCGATAAGCGGTAGATTAAGTAGCTGATACGCATCGGTGGTAGCTTCAATGACTTGGCCCGTTTTTGACATGTCGTGCTGTATTCATTTGTTAGATGCTGATAACAGTGATGTAAAATGTTTCCTAAATTAACCAACTATGAAGAACTCTAACTAAAGAATGAACGCCTATCAAGATGGATGGCGGATTGGAAAATTTGACGATGCTTAAAAGACGACTTCTACAAAATTGCAAAATAAATTGTGATATTACCTGGGCAAAGGCACATTGTGGATGGCGCTTATGGCGTTATGTTCGTAAGTTCGTATGCAAATACAACACCGTGAGATAAAATCACCATCAACTGTATAGTCCTTTTGCCTAGATAACATCACAATTCTTCATTTTGTATATTTTATTTCCAATTAGATTGGTATTTCCCTAAAGTAAAATTGTTTAATCACAAAATGCACAACTGTACCAAGTACCCTATCTGATTCGACTAAAGGTTAAATGATAAAGAATTCCCCATGACATTAAGTTCGCCTTTTAAACTTCAAAGGTTTGTTTTCGGGCGATAAAGATTAAATAAATTAAATAAATATTCTGGCTATTAAAAGAGACACCAAGTCTCTGAATTCTCAGAAAAACGTCACACTATATATCGCTTGCGCATGCAACGTCCGTATATAAGCGTGACAGACATACATGCAAAGCGCTAGCCCACTCGAACGGTGTCGCTGATACTCACCAATCTGCCGAAGGTTAAAGAACAAAACACTAACGATTCCATTTCTCCTTTCCAGACCCGTCTGCCGGAACTGCGTGATCTCCCCCACCGGCTCTCCTCCCCCGCTGCATGACACCACCCCCCCACCGCCGGCGCCGTCATCACCCCCCTCACCGCAGCCGAGCCACTCCAGCCAGTCACCACACCCGTACTACCCCAGGAGATACCCTGAATACGGACACAGTCACTCCATGTCGCAACTGTGTCCTCAGTCGCCGCAGTCGGCGATGTCGCTGTCTCCACATCCGCCGCAGGGGAAGTTGAGAGGGCTTCTAGAACACGCTGAAAGGTAAATCAAAAAAGCTTTTACTTCCTCATTGGAAGCACGTTGGACCGGCAATCCAGAGGAAGCGGGTTCGAATCCCGTGACGACCAGAGTCTTTCGCAGTTGATTTTTTCTATGGTAAGCACATCTGTTACGACATTGTGGGATTTTCCTCATTGTGATCATATCAGCCGATATTCATCCACTGTTGAAGATAGGCCTATCTCAAAAATTGCCACAATGACCAGTCCTGCGCCACCCGCATCCAGCGGACTCCTCCGGCCTTCCCACGCTGTTGCCAATCATTTTTTTTATACTAATATTACTTATAGATAATTATTGGCTAAAAGCCAAGATGCCAGGTCACAACCCTATGTCAAATGAAAATTAAAAAAGAGGTACTTGCCGGCCTAGGCCGGCAACGAGGTACTTCCCGGCCACTTTTTAGGCACATAACTACAACATTTCATTGCATGTTTGTGAAAAACCTTTTGTGTTGTGCATTTTGCAGGTTGATGAAACCAGGCGATGCGCACAGGCACTCACAGAGCGACGATGACTCTGGCTGCGCGTTGGAGGAGTACACATGGGTCCCGCCAGGCCTGAGGCCAGAACAGGTATGATCCATTCTATGTATTGTATAAAAGAACAATTAACTCATATTATGGACTACTGGCGCCATCTAGTGTCGAGTAGAAGCTCTGCTCGATTTCATTTACTCTGCCTTCGAAGTTTCTTGCGAGGAAAATTCAAAAATCCTTCCTTTTATTATACCAACTTTCATCGTAATTGAAATACTTGAATTTCCTGTTTTCTTTGAATTTTATTTTCCACATATAAATTGGTACCTCGTTTTGTGAGTTCGTGGTTATTTGCGAAGCTTAATTCCGATATCGCATGACAAACGTAAATTAGAAACGGAAACATATGCAAACTACAAAACAGACAAAAACTATCACGTCCCACTTAAAATTATATTACTTTTAGATTCCGGTTTTTGCATTCGGCACGAAATTGTTCAATCTATGCTTGTTTATTTAACAAAACTGTTTTTATTAAGTTACTACATTATTAGAGTGAATCATTTTTTTTCGTAAATTGCCGTTTCACGGAAAACTTCAAGAACGTAATTTCTATTTCAAAACTATAGGTACATTTATATGACAGATAGATAAAATAACTAATGCTATAGATTTTAAACTCATTTAACTTTATTTTCTTTTAATTTTTAATCGTGACTCGGTAGACATAGCTATTTCTAAAGTATGAAAGTAAGAGTTTGTCAACTGAGTCACAGTAATATTAATGAAAAATCCCCACGTTTTTGTACTCACACAAGTACACAAAGTCGCTATCAGATATACAGGGTGTTTTTTTTTCGACCGTTCAAATTCTACGTAGTGAATGTGTAGGTAGGTCATACTCACCAACTTTTACTATGGGGACAACGTCGAAATCGCGAAAAAAAAATCATCTGTTTCATACAAATTGGCGGCATTACGCCGGCCGAAATGTATGAAACAGCTGATTTTTTTTTCACGATTTCGACTTTGTCCCCATAGTAAAAGTTGGTCAGTATGACCTACACATTCACTACGTAGAATTTGAACGGTCGAAAAAAAACCACCCTGTATATAGGAGCGCCCACGATGCTCAAAAATATCTCAACAGCCACTCTAACGCCATGACAATAAAGGGCTTGCTCAGATATTTCTGACCACTCTCTCTGATATATATCAGCTGGGGCGACTGTACCTAATATTTCCGTATTCGTAATTGAAAATGCCGACCATTGTTAGTATTTAAGAGATGCATCCCGCATTGTGAATTCAGTGCATCTTTTGTCTTTGACTTGCTCTTTTTCGGACGCTACTTTAGAATATTGGCTGGTAAAATATTGGGGATGCATTAAAAATCTGTAAAATTAGTCTTGGATATGCTAATTCAACGGGTAAATGAAAGTCATAAGAGAAGTACTGATATGAGTCCACGGAACGAATATGTCTAGTCCTTATGAAAATCAGGGCCAATTTATATGTTCTCGAAGACGTAATAAAAAAGTTACACTTGTGATAAAAGTATAAATTAGATACATGTACATGACGATGAAAAAATATTTATTTAACATAAGTTGGACATGGGTGAATCAACTTTTTTCTGTCTGTTATTGCAATGGTTGCGGTCACCTGAGTCACGCTGAGTTTACGCAACATTTTGCTACTAACATACATTTATCTGGAATAAATAAGTCCTTTCCTTAATGGGCCACCTACTAACATATAGACTACACGCACGTCTGCATAGTTTAAGTAGCATAATTTTGCATAAAACGAAGGTGACTCGGGTGACCGTAACCATGGCAATAAGAGACAGAAAAAAGGTGGCTCGCCCTTATGGGCGTAAATACACACTTAATTGCTAGTGTAATCAGCCAAACTTTAATAAACTTTGGATGATATTTAAATACCTACTGATTAGTTATGGCCTATGCCATAATCCCCGAATAAATATGTCTATCAGATAAATTATCACTATCCTTTTCCCCAAGCATATAAAAGTAAAGGACACCTAACATATATCTAACACATATTTTATTGGGGAAACAGGCCCTTAAGCTTTTTTTCTAGACTTTTCTTGATAGTATTTTTTTTTCATATTTGTATTGTTCCTCAGTCGACACTCCACTATCCAATACAACTTATCTACATCAATAAATAATAGTAAATAAATAAATATTCTGGGTCATCATAGACAAATCGACCTAGGTAGTCCCACGGTACGTTCAATTAAGGCTTGTGATGTGGATACCAAGCGACGATATGTACCTACAATAGATAGATACATACAGATAATTAAATACATAGACCTCCACATATTAAAATGAATGTTTTTTTACTAGAAATATACATTTAAATTGCTCCTGGCGAGAGATTCTAATTATCTAATAAAATTTTACTAACTCACTAATGAAATCTACTTTAATTAACATTTTGCACAAATTACTCTCAGTTCCTAATATCTACAATTAAAAGGGGGGTATAATAGCTCCCTTTAATTCCCTTAATTCCGCAAATACCGCATCTGAAGTATTATAATTGGAATAAAAATAAAGAAATAGAATCAAAGGGCAGCGGACCAAAAAATTAAAATGTCAGAGGGGCCGGGTCTCATAAGAACAACATTTTCTAGGCTGTATTTCAACGTCGGAAGGTCTAAATTTGTTCATTTATTTTTGATTGTCTTGGTTTCACAGACAGAATTAAGATAGGCTATTTATTTGTTTTTATAAGAGAGTGGTAAGATAGGGCACGTTGGTAATATTGCAATAAATATGGAATCATCGAGTGTGAAATTGCTTACCTTATGTCATTTCATTACTGAATGAAGATTAGCGTTGAAAATTTCGGAAAAAATGTTTTATTTGGGAATATATGAAAATCACGTTATTTTTCGGGTTTTTAAAGAAATAATCAATGTCACTGTTATTCCTTTCCATCTATTTCAATACACTTTTCCTCAATTACATCGCGTTCTCCTGGTAAGACTGGCTCTTTGTTTTTCTTCACGGTAGTTCTAATTCGACAATTCTAAAGTAAAAGTATCTCCATTTTATCATTGAATACATGATTAATTTATCTTAGCTCATCGACAAAGCAGTGACCTTTCTTAATTCCTTCTTTTACTTACCATTTGCAAAACCTGTACATGTACAACAACTGTAATTTTACATGCACGCGATCTCATCATACATTACACTTTTACAAACTTAATCATTCATCTAGAAAATGCACCATTTAAACCCTCTTCACCTATTTTACTATTGGATAAGTAGGTGCTATGTTTAACCAGCTGCAAGATAAAGTTGGTAATAGTGTCCTCACGAGTCCCGGTGGCTGGGAGTCATAAATTTGTAAACAGATAAATAAATTTGTAAACAGATAATAATAAGATTGTAATTAGTTCGATTTCTATTGATTTATAGATGAAGATGAGGAGTTCGTTATAAAATTAATCGATAAATTAGGGCTTGTGCATAAATCACGCGAGGTCCTATAGGGGGGAGGGGGTCCAAGAAAAAAGTAAACGTCAAAAAGTAGCCGAAAAAATCTCGCATGATTTATGCATGAGCCCTTATGCATTTGGCGTCCTCCATAGCTCAGTCAGTAGTTACTATGCCCACGAAGCCGAGGGTCCCGGATTTGAATCCCGGTGAGGGCATCTCTACGTTATTGATACAAATATATTTGATCATTGGTCATGGTTGTTGTGATTCATTTATTTATTTATAAACACGTTAGCATGACATTACAGCTTATAACTGTGATGAGGGAGGGTAAAATAACAGACAGTAAAGAGTTGGTTGGTTTACACACAGGCAGATTTTTTATTCACCAGAGATTTTTTTTTCTCGATGATTTATTTTCTCGAATCGAATGTCGGCCCCATAGTTAAAGTTCATCAATGAGACCTCAGAATTGACCCTCTAAAGTTTGGCTGATGAATAAAAAACATCCTATGTCTATCGCCCCAATTTTGTCGTCTTCCATATTCTTGGCGCCAGTTATCCTATTCCACATATAGCCACCAATACCACCAGTATGGGGTCTAATTTAATAAACTACGTACAACCCAACTAAAGGTCATATCTCTATACAAAAACTTCGAGACTTACGACCTTTTGATAAGTGGAGATGTTATTATGGCCCTCACGTACCAGTTTCATTAGCGGCGTCTTTATTAAATATATTTATAACGGAAAATATGTCTTGGGATTGTTGGCGTTTATTAACTTGTTTATCTTTGTTCGTGTGCAGCTTACGTATTACGGTTAATATAGAATCTGAATTTATTTCATTAGTATTGAAATTCTCAACCCTTTTCAGCTTGTGTTTCGAAGGCAAACAATAATAATCTACGTAATATTTATACATTGCATTGTATAATTTGCATATATCCACTAATCACTAAGACTATTTAAACGCAAATCTACAGGAAAACTACAAATATTTTTTAGAGTTCCGTAGCCAAATGGCAAAAAACGGAACCCTTAGGGATTCGTCATTTCTGCTTGTCCTTTCAAAGCTGCTTGTCTGTTCTCACATCACATCCACGTAAAAAAAGTCAAATAACTTCGAAAAATTTGAGTAGACTTTTGATGAGAGAATACTCTCATATCATAAGTAACCTATGCCTTTAACATCATCATCAAGTCATCACTAACCTGTTCTAAAATATTTCCCGATCGTCATTTGTTTCTTCAGCTGTCCCACATACTACTAGCGACCCCCCCCCCCCCCCCCTCCCTTTCTGCTTCGAACAGGACTAATGCGGATACTAAAGAATCCGCATCAAAATCCGCCACGCGCACGTAGAGATGTATACGCAAACATAGGGACCGGCAATACAGACAGAAATGTTCTAAAACAAGTTCACATGTTTTATCTACAAACGAATAACGAGAATCTTGTCCCGTTTCAGGTCCATCTCTACTTCTCTGCGCTTCCTGAAGATAAGGTCCCTTACGTGAACAGCGTTGGCGAGCGATATCGGCTCAAGCAGTTGCTTCAGCAGTTGCCACCACAGGACAATGAGGTGAGCCTCCTTCTGGCTATCTTCTAGAAGATAAAGTTCTTTATGTAAACACTGTTGGAGAGCGGTTACCGGCTTAAGCAGTTTTAGTAGTTACCATTACAGGATAATGAGGTTAGTCTACTTCTAGCTATCTTCTAGAATATAATTAAGGTTCCGAGTGTAAACAGCGTTGGGGTACGATATCGGCTCAAGCAGCTGCTCCAGCAGTTGCCACCATAAGATAATGAGGTAAGACTCGAGACTCCTTCTAGATATCTTCTAGAAGACAAAGTTGTTTATGTAAACACTGTTGGAGAGCGGTAGCGGCTCTAGTATTTGCTTCAGTTGCCACCACAGGACAATGAAGTGAGGCTCCTTCTAATCTTCTTCTAGAAGATAAAGTCGTTTATGTTACATTGTTGGAGAGGGATGTCGGCTCAAGTAGCTGTTGTCACCACAGGACAATGAGGTGAGGCTCCTTCTAGTTATCTTCTAGAGGATAAAGTCGTTTGTGTAAACACTGTTGGACAGGGGTACAAGCTCAAGCAGTTCCTGTAGTTGCCACCACAGAAGAATGAGGTTAGTCTCCTTCTAGCTATGTCACGTATGTAAACAGCATTGGATAGCGGTATCAGCTCCAACACTTCCTTCCGCAGGCGTCACAAAAGGACAAGGAGTATCCTTCTAAATATCTTCTAGAAGGTAAGGTTCTGTGTGTAAACGGCGTTGTAGAGCGGTAGGGGCTCAAGTATTTGCACCTGTCGATGTCGTAAGCACAGGACAATGAGGCGAGTCTCCTTCTAGCTATCTTCTATTAATTTCAATTTAAATTATAAATATTAGATGTCATATACCAAAGAAAAACGACCAAGATCACCTATGTCCGAGGTGGGGATCGAACCCACGTACTCAGCTTTCGCGGCTGATGCCTGTACCCCTCGGCCACTCGGTCTTAGCAACCACCGGTCAAATTTCTCGGGTATATGCAATCCCTTACAAGGCTAGGCGCCTTTGACCTGAAAAAAATTAAAAAGTACAAATCAAAATATTTAGTTAATAAATAATTTGATTTGTGTTTTCGCAATATGTTCAATTTCAATTTATTTAATTTTCTTACAATTAGCACTAACAGCTAAACCTTACGTGCTAATTGACATTTCATTTTTTATCTATTTACTATCATGCAACAATAAATAATTAAATAAATAAAACATAACAAACATTAATTATGAAATTGAAATGTAGAATATTAGGTATTAAGTATACAAAATTCATTAGGTAGGTACGAGAGGACAAAAGGTATAATCAATCAGATTCCAATTTAGTTACTAATGGCATTGATAAAAAATTACATTTTAGTGAATTCGCGTTATACGGGACGGGATCGCATAAAGCGGGGCATCACCTCTTTATAAGCACTAGTCTCACCGCGAGACATTAAGCTATGAACTATGTGCTATAAACACGAAAAAAAGATACTCACTCCCGTGTAAAAAAAAGAGACACGGCGATACTCGCCCGGCGGTGATAGCTGGGGGAGTATCGCTTTGGCTCTTTTATTTACACGGGAGTGCGTATCTTTTGTTCTTGTTTATAGCAGATAGTTCATATTTTAGTAGCTCGCGGTGAGACCAGCGGCCCCACCGCGAACTCCGAATTTCGGGGATTTGTCTCTGTCACATCAACGAAGGCGTCATTAGAGTGACAGAGACAAATCGCCGAAATTTGCGAACTTCGGAGTTCTCGGTAAGCCAACAGTGCCTATACGTCCATACGCATAGGTAATAGGAGAGACTAAATCCGCAGTGCACTGAAATATGCTGATGTGTATTTTTTTTCAACCTTTTTCAACCCTTATAAATCTAATTTCAGGTCCGTTACTGCCACGCGCTATCCGACGAAGAGAGGAAAGAACTCCGACTCTTCAGCGCCCAGAGGAAAAGAGAGGCTCTCGGCCGGGGGCAAGCGAGACAGCTGCATACGCCGGCGCCGTGTGAGCGGGTACGTACTTACCCCCTTAAGTGTGATTTCTTACTATTTAACTTCGTGTTTTTCAGACAATTCATAATTACGTGACGACTGCGGCCATAATATAAAATGGACATCTAATGCGGGTTCAAAAATGCCCCCACACAATTGTTCAATTGAGGTCAGATGGGCTCCATAGTGCTTTTCTCAACACGGCACATATGTCGGCGCAACATCTTTGACAAATACTTATAGAATATAGACAATCAAAATGTTGATGGACCAATCGTAACTATTCTTAAATAGAGGTTAAAATTTTTATAGGATACAGTAGAAAACCGTGATGTATTGATCCGTGATGAAGAGGGGATGACACTTGTCAACAAATTTTCAGGGACAGTTTTGAGAGGCCATTTATTGCGTGCAGCTTCCATGTTTTGTTTCTTCGTAGAGTGATGACAACTGGTCAATAAATCACCCATCCTAGGCTATTACATCATCATTATCAGCCGATGGACGTCCACTGATGGAGGTTTCCATAGCAGCCGATCGTGTGCAGCTCGCATCCAAATTCTTTATCAGGTCATCGGTCCATCTTGTAGCTTCCGATACTGCGTCAACCAGGGTGCGCAATTTGCATTATGTATTTGAAAGAATAATACACATCATCAGCCTCTCTCAGTCCACTGCTGGACGTAGGCCTCTCCTGTTAACAATGCGTATAGACGTATTACGAGGTAAATGCCCATAATCGCCACGCTGGGCAAGCGGATTGACGATCGCAGTATGGTCTCCACTATGATGACGTTGCCTATCATCAATCTTCTATCAAAGAATGATCAGTGACTTGAATCCCTTAGTCGACTCCTTCGACACCTGAGGGAAGAGTTGGGATGGTGACAAAATGCTTAGTTGGATTTATCAGATCTAGCGTAATTTTAACCGGAAATTAAGGTTGAATTTAGTCCTATCACATTTTTTATTTTTTTATTTTACCAAACTTTTTATGTTGGCATTCTACTAAATTAATTTGGTTGATTTCACCAGTTCTTTGGTATAATGTACAGTCGACAAAAAAGTCTCCTTTACAGCTCACAAGTGCAAACATCTTACCACGGATGCGCGATACACATAGAAACTCGGTTGCAACGAACGCTTATGCTGTCGCGTGACGTCCAACCGATTGCCGATGTTGTTTAGACCAGAACTCTGGTATCGACTTCAACCTTTTTAGTTTTGTAAATATAGCAAGGATTTGTTACATATATCAAAGTTTCCTCGTAATATAGCCAACACCTAAGTCAGTTTGGTAAATATTGTTTTCAGTGTACGGCAATAAAGCATAACAGTAACAACTAAATAAAATAGACAGGAAGGTCTTTCTAACCCGGATTATTATTAGATCAAAGAAATACAAACGCTTATTCCTGATCCGGACTATAATTAAATGTTGATCAGTGCCCTAAACACGTTCCGATCATTTGTATCATCCCCCTTGCCGCAAACCAGGGGGTGGTAAGATTGCTTGGTATTAGTCGAACAGGCGTTTCTTCACGTGACATCTTGTTTTAAGCAGGTTTTGGATAAAGTACGATTATACGTAGGTATACAGAGTTTAGCAAATACAGGGGGACTTTTTATTTACTGGCCAATCTTTAGAGCGTTAATTCTGAGGTCATCATATAGATGAACTTTTTCTATGGAACCGACATCCGATATGAGAAAAAGAATGATGTTCAGTCAAAGAATGATGTTCACTGAAAATCAGCGTCGCAAAATGTGCCCTGTGGCTCATTTCGTGACACAAAAGCTGAGTGCAGCCCATTTAGCGCAATCTGTTTTTTTATATATTATGTTGTTATTTATAGTTACCTATTATAAGTTGTATTGTGCTAATAAAGTAAATTTTCTTTCTTTCTTTCTTTCTTTCTAAAGACAAAATAAGGTGTACACAAAGTTATCAAAAATATGTCCCAGTGCACTCTAATTCTGTGTAATAAGAACTTCGTAACATATTTATGAGCGGATTCTTCCGATACTTATTTTTGCACTTGACTGTTCCATACAAAAACCCTGAGATATTAGTAGGCGGAAATGGAACATCAGATTTTTTTTCGAATCGGATGTCGATCCCTAAGTAAAAGTTCATCAACATGACCTCATAATTAACCCTCTCAAATTTGAACGGTTAATAAATAATCACCAATTTAAAAATTAAAAAAAACCGATTTCAACCGATTTCTCCAAGATCCCCCGATTTGTTTCCATCATTGGTTTCCTATCATCAAATCCTACTTTCTGAATGCAAATTCTTGTAAATGAATTAAAATTACTAAAAGCGCGATGCTCGATTCTCGGAAATATCGGATAGTATACATACAACAAAAAAAACAGTCGAATTGAGAACCTTCTCCTTTTTTGAAGTCGGTTAAAAATGACCCGGTATAGTGGTGATCCATTTAAGGCCCAGTATCGTATTCCGATTCCGATATGTATTCATAACTTCAGCTCGGTAACCGGGAAAGCGTAACAAAGGGTGTAGCAGGATAGCCTAGGAAAAACTGCCCCCAGCGATTTTGGGCCGAAACTGTAATCAAACGATGCCTTTTAGGGAGGTTATATTCTGGACAAAGTTTCATCCCTCAGTTACCCCCTGGGGTGAAAAACACCCAATTAACCCCAAAACTGTTAAAATTATTTTTTCCTAAACTATGAAAGTGACGAATTTGAAATTTTATACAAATATTAACGAGACCAAAAGCTATTTAAAAAAAAATGAACCTTCTAACCATTTAAATTCTTGTAAAAAAAAATAAAAATGAAAAAGAATCACCCTGTATATGAAGTTTGGCTCATGGTACACACACCATTTTTTTTCCAAAAACGAACCAATTTATATTCTACATTATACAAAAGTTTCACGGACCTACTCCAGAAGGAACATTGTCAAATTAATATGTATTGGCTCTTAGGTGCATACTATTTAGGTATTGAATTTCTACTAAGAGCCT
>JALPQI010028247.1:0-13927 GCA_025490895.1 Thaumatotibia leucotreta | reverse complement strand
TAGACAGCCATCTGTCTATGTATTTACTCGCAAGTATCTATATGTATCTATCTATTATATATATCGCCGCCTGGTACCCACATCACACGCCTTAATTGAGGTTACCGCGGGACTAGGTCGATTTGTGTGAGATGTCCCTAGATATTTATTTATTATTTATTTCATCATCATCATCATATCAGCCGAAAGACGTCCACTGCTGAACATAGGCCTCTCCCAACGATTGCCACAATGACCGGTCCTGCGCCACCCGCATCCAGCGGACTCCTGCGACCTTCACCAGGTCATCAGTCCACCTTGTGGGGGGCCTACCCACGCTACGCCTTCCGGTACGTGGCCGCCACTCAAGAACCTTCAATGAGACCATCCGCAGCAGAACCAATTAACCGAAATAGCTCTCCGAATCGCTAAACTGAAGTAGCAGTGGGCGGGGCACATTGCGCGTAGAACCGATGGCCGTTGGGGCGGGAAGGTTCTTGAGTGGCTGTCTATGTATTTACTCGCAAATATTTATTTATTTATTTTTTATTTATTTATTTATTTATTTAAATATCTATATGTATCTATCTATTATATATATCGCCACCTGGTACCCACATCACAAGCGTTAATTGAGCTTACCGCGGGACTAGGTCGATTTGTGTAAAAAGATGTCCAAAAAAAGTACATTGGTGGCATGACAGACGACCTTTCCGATAACCTCCACAGTTAAGGGGATAGTTTTACTACATCACTATAGCAGTAACTGCAAAAAGTACTGAGTTTTTTTAACAATATTTGGTCCCCAGGGTGACAGCGGCGGCCCATTGGTGCACGTGGACGACGATGGCGTACCCACCCTGGTCGGAGTGGCGGCCTTCGTGGCGGGCGGCGACTCGGGCTGCCACGCCGGACACCCGGCAGGTCATTTCTTAATCATTTGTTACTCGTAATACCTACAGTAACGGAACTAGACCAATGTCTATCTATCTACCGCACGCACATATTGGCTAGAAAGAGAGGCAAACAGCAAAATTGTAAATTGTAACTTTATAAAACGCAACCCTGGCCTTATTACTAGGTCGTTTTGTGTGAGAATGTTGATTCGGATTCAGATTAATTTATATCTCAATCGTAATTACATAGTTTTCATTACAAAAGAATAACAAAAATATGACCACACATTGAGATCGTCAGAACACAAACAGGTATTTTTACAGCAGAATTATTTTTTATCAGGCCATATTCAGTTTACATTAATAAAATACAATTTAATTTATTAATAACTCTATAGATGTCACAATAATATATATATCATTCATAATAAGAATTTTTCAAAGAGTAATTAAATCAATATTTTGATAATAGGCGGATAATATAGTTACGTAAACGTTGCAAGATATAGATATATTTAGCCTCAGCCAGCCTCCGTAGCCTAGTTGGTTGTGATCCTGCCTACGAAGCTGGAGCTGCCTATGAAGCTGCCACAAATATTTGTTCCTTGGTCATGGTTGTCTATGTATTTAAGTATATATATGTATCTAACTATTATATATATCGTCTCCTGGTGCCCGCATCACAAGCCTTAATTGAGCTTACCGTGGGACTAGGTCGATTTGTGTAAAATGTCCTAAGATATTTATTTTCATTCCTGATTTCGCTAACCTACCCTATCATAGTTTCAATAACTTCAGTTGCCACAAACATGAGAGTTCATTACTTATTGCAACTGTTACAAGTATCTTCAAATCATTGGAAAAATCGTAGTAAAATAATTTATTTCTACAGGTTTCACTCGCCCCGGACCTTTCCTGAGCTGGTTCAAAGAGGTATCCGGTATCGATTTTGAGGACCTAGAAGAAACTACTGAAGCGCCAACTACTACCGAGGCCCCCACAACTACTGAGGCCCCCACAACTACTGAGCCCCCCATAACTACCGAGCCCCCCATAACTACTGAGCCACCCATAACTACTGAGCCCCCCACAACTACCGAGCCCCCTACAACTACTGAACCCCCTACTAGACCACCAACAACCGAATCCCCAGATTCCAACGAATCAGGAGAAGATGTATCCACCGAAGCCCCGGAACCGGAAGAAGAAAGTTCAGAGGAGAAAGAATCCGAATCTGACGATGAAGAATTATCAGAGTTGCTGAAGAAGTTGGAAGTACAGGTTAAAGTTAAAGTCAAGTTGAACAAGTACGGGAAGAAGAAGAAACATGTCGTAACAAATTAAGACGTGCATCCTATCTTATTGTCAGTGCCACTTTAAAATCATATGGACTCTGTGTTTTATATATTCTTGTTTAATTTAGTCATTGTATAAAATGATACAATAAATACTTTATTTCATTATCAAATCTATCTTATCATTGATATTACAAATTTGTGTCTTCGGAAGTGTAACGAAACGCAAATTCCTTCCCTTTTTTACCTACATTCATGCTTTTTTAATAGTATTAATGTTACCAGGAAAAAATGCAATATTATCAAAAGAAATATGAAAACATACAAAATGTAAACGATAATACGTAACTACGAAGAAGCTCGTGCCTGTAAATAATATTTACATATAATAAATACATATTTCATTGATCGTTTAAATTTTGGTTTGTTAATTGAACAGAAATATATACAATAAAATCTTATAAGTTTCTCGTCGCTGGCCACCCTAACTTGACATTTGCGTCATTGAAAGTATTCATGGGTGCAGGCAAAGTTACTATAATTTTAAGTTTTTACAATAAATGCTTGTTTTTGAAATGAAATGGAGGGATCGAGTACTAAAGGCAAGTATAAACGAACACTATTATCCAGCTTAAGTTATGGACTGAACAAGTTTAGTTAAGTTTTTATGTATATTCACTTAGATGTTTTTGTGTGGGCGAAATTCGTTTAAAGTCGTAAATTATCTTTTGTTTGCTACCTGCCTCGCCTTTAAGATGCTAACCCTTGAGTGTAGAGGTACGTTAAGTATCTTAAAGCAATAGTTTAAGTCTAGAACTAAGCTTGAAAGTACTAAGTACCTTTGGAAGTGCGTCTTACTTCCGTGTTAGGTCGCTTTAAAGTTAGTTGTGAAGGTTCAATGTTTTTGACTCATAGCACGCTTTAGACCTTCATTTGAACAGTGCATTATACTTAACACAAATTCCAAAGTTCAGTTAGAAACTGCCACAATAATTAATGTCGCATAAATTAGATATAATATAATGATAATGTTTATTGCTGTAATAACATACTGGACAGTTTCTATCGTTTTGTTATGTAGTTCTTGATTAAATATAATTGATTACCATATTTTATAACACAGATAGCATGTTCATTTCATTTATTCATTGCATCAAGTAATTTAAAACAGTGGCCAATATTGACTGTCCAAGAATAAATCCATACAGTTCTGTTATCAAAACAATATGACTCAAATCCAGTGCCAAAATATTGTATCTTCAAAAGGTGATGTTTAGTTTTCAATTGTTTGTCTGCTTATTATAAACGTAGCTAGGTTTCATGTTAGTTAACATATCAAACATTGTTAACCACTGCTACACATTTTATAGCAGCATAGGTAATTTTATGGTTTGATACAGTGGCCAAAACTCCAAATATAATAGAAAAATATCCTATAATTGGACATAGTTTATGGAATAGGATCCAGTCCACAAAAATCTGTCAATTCAATTTAAATCTTATGTCAAAAGGAAAAGTTATTTATTTTAGTGACAAATTTCAGAGTTTGGATCCTTTTCGCTAAACTTTGTCCAATTGCATTTGAAACCTGGGTCCGTATTTATTATTCACATTTATGTAATATGTGTGTAATAAATAGTTTTGATTGTGATACTGTACAAAATCATTGAACTTAATTCTAAAACATGAGCATCTCTAAATATGATATGAAAGTTTAACATAGTAAGAAAGGACTACAGGTAGAGCCCTGGTCATTATGAGGACAATTTTGAGTATACATATGTGGGCCAATCAACTTTTCAATCAACACTATTTTGTCCTGTAACGCAGGTGACAATTTCATCAAGTATGCTAGAAAAAATGCTTATAAATTGTAGATGCGTTAGGCCCCACACAAGTTCACATCAATACATTTAGGTTCCAACTGTTTTTCATGTAAATATGTGTATAGTATTAATTGGCATACATACATTTGTAAGTTCATGAAAAGTAAAGCAGCAGACAGAAAATATGTTGATCGAAAAGTTTTTTATTGAATAAAAAGAAAAGGGTTTCATCACTCATCACGCAGTGACAATGTCACCCTCGTTGATGAGATTAATTGGCCCATGTATGAGTATGTTAATATAGCAACATTTTTTTATAGGCAAATATTCCCTAAAATCTTAAATTCTAATTGGAAATTTTGAAAGATCAAATTAGAAATTATAAATGGCTTGAGCATGGATCTGTTTCCTGATAATAATGGATATATGTGGTATTACAGAGCCTATCAGCTGCGCCGGGTGCTTAAACAACATTGGAGAAGATGACTATGTGTCTGCGCTGGACCAAGAATGGCACACAGACTGCTTTAGGTAGGCTACTTTATATTTATTGGGGTAGCACTGAAAATATTCAACAAAATTAACAATGAGAGTGAAACAACATAAAGTCATTGGCTTACATAGCCATAGCCGCAGCTGTGTTAAGCATCTCAACCAAAAATTACTCAGAGTTATTAGAAGCTGGGATGCAGTGGCCATTAAATAAATAAATAAATATCTTGGGACATCTTACACAAATCAATCTAGTCCCACAGTAAGCTCAAATTAAGGCGTGTGAAGTGGGTACTAGGCGACAATATACATAATAGATAGATACATATAGATAAAGCCTAACAACTTTCTATTTGACCCTGACACAGTGTCGCTACAAACAGTTTACCTATGGCAATAATGTGATGTCATGTCAGTAACCAATTGCAAAACATTTTCCAATGGAATACTATTCAATCCTTCGTCCTTTCTTTGGTTTAAAGATTTTATTGTATTTAAGACGATTTTTCTTGCTTCTATTGGTATCTTTTTCGGCATTTTTATGATGAAATTGAATTTTCTTTTTGTTTACATCGGTGACATTCGATGACATTCAACGCCTGGCCTACTACCGCGAAAATCGAAATTCGTAAATTTCGAGGATGTTTCTCTGTCACTCAAACGAAGGCGTCATTAGAGTGAGAGAGACAAATCCTCGAAATTTACGAATTTCGATTTTTGCGGTAGGGCCGCTGATGTCAAACAGTAATCATTGCCAGTAAAATAAATTAGTGTCACTGAAAATCCGCAACATGGCGAGGGTCAAATAGTAAGTTGTTAGGCTTTACTTAAATACGTAGATAGCCATGACCAAGGAACAAATATTTGTGATAAATAAGTACACAAATAATGCCCTCGCTGGGATTCGAACCCGAAACCTCCAGCTTCATAGGCAGGGTAGCACTACCAACTAGGCTACGGAGGCTGACAAACGGAGGTCATTGGTGACTGAAAATATCCATAAATCTAATGCATGATGGTGTTCACCATTAGGCCTCTCTGCCCTTGGCTAGTCTGTGGCCATGAGTAAGCCCATTTCAAATAAAAGAAAATAAAAGTTATTTATTTATTCAACCTTTATTGCACAAAAGAAAAAAACTTGACATACAAAAGGTGGACTTAATGCCATAAGGCATTCTCTACCAGTCAACCTTTAGGCAAAGCAGAGAGATTGTGGGCGGTGCAACTAATATAATAAAATACTTACTAAAAAGAAGCACTTATGCACGAACTAACATATATATTCCATATATAAATAGATACATTACATATATACACTCCATATAATTATTATATACATACATACATAAAATATATACATATAGAAGAGGACGAAACAAACAATCAGAGACTCTAAACTCTAATTATATTATTAGTTAAACTATTATATTATGTCACCTATTATGTAACTGTTGTGTCACCTAAACCTATTTAGTGTTTTTATTATTGATTTTTTTTTTTCTGTGTCTATGTATCTTTATTTGTATTTCTTTTAATTTTAGTTTCACGACGCATTGGTGTAAACTGTAATGTCGTGTAAACTTTTGTTTCAATAAAATTATTAGTTATTTCAATTTATCACTTCTTTTGTCCTCTAGGCACTTAAAGGTATTTTGAATGTCAATTCCAACAAATAAAGTTTTAGTTTGTGGGCGGCTAGAGATCTTTTTATTGCAATTTAGTGCAATCACTGTTTATATTCTTCTGAGTCAGTTTCAATTAAAATGTATTTTTATATTAGTCATTAGTTTTTTTTCCATTAGCGCCGCCTACAATCTTCTCTGTTTTGCCCCTAGGTTGACTGGTAGAGAATAGTCCATGGCATTAAGTCCGCCTGTTGTACTTTAATTTTTATTTTGTGCAATGAAGTTTAAATTAGCACTTTTCATATAACAGTGTGGCTTTTGCTGCTTAATGAAAGCAATAATATTACATTTGTTACCACTCCAACTCTTCTTGTGTGTGTTGTAAGAATAGACTCATAAGGTGGATTTAGACCAAACGAGTGAACGCATATTCTATCCCCCTCTCTGCGAAATCAGCGAAATTCGAGGAATCACGTTTTGTAAAACAAATGAATTTCGTAAAATGGGAAATAGAATGAACAATCGCTCGTTTGGTCTAAATCCACCTTTATAAAATAGGAAATTAAATTTTATATAATTTATTGAAAGTTTATATGTAGTGGGCAGAAGCATGATGTTATGTTATGTTAAGGAGGGATGCTCGACCGGACTCGAGCGGGCTGTCGAGCATCCAATGTGCTCATTCACCCCATTTCCCTGAATCATGATATTGGACACACTACTGCGATCGCCAACCACTTGGCCAGCTTGGTGATTATGGACATTAACCTCCTAAAGCATCCCTACATTCCCTATGCATAGTAATGGGAGAGGCCCATAGGCCTGGACATATCCAGTGGACTGAAATAAGCTGATATTTCATGTGTGAGGTGGCTTTTATTTGAATGTCCCAAGTTAAGTTTCCCTTAAGAACCTTGAATAGCTTTAAGAAGCTGATCCTAAATAGAAATGGAATATGAAGGTTTATATTTTTGAGGCCAAAACTTTTCCTTACAACAGACATAATAAATTGTAAAACTTGTAAGGCACAATGATAAACCACTCATTAAACATTTGGGAATGTTTTGTAAAGCCATTTTCACATATTGATCTGGTCATCATCCTTATTAAATAGTACATTTCCTAACTAGTGCGAGAAAATTTTTTTCGGCGAGGGTGAAAGTAGGAGCTTGAGTGAAACGAGGGCGACAATCACGCGAGTTAAAAAAAAGTTTTTGCACGTGTAAGGGACGATTTTTTTCATAACAAGTGCGTCAAAAAGAGAAATTACCGCGCGCGAAGCGTGCGCAAAGTTCGTTTTTGCGCACTAGTTAGGAAAAAGTCCTTTTTAGTACAGATGGTGACTTTTTTAGGCTCTAGTGCGAGAAGTGGGTCATTTTACGTCAGGTCCAAAACTTCGGAGGGCAATCTGTACTAAAAAAACGTCGTACGAGACACGTGCAAAAATGAAATTCGTAACTCGTGTCGAATTTCATGTTTTTCGCACTTGTGTCGTATACGTAATGTACTATTATCTATAAGTACTTTATTTTGAGAGTCTAATGATGTTGATATTCCAGGTGCTCAGTATGTGACTGCCTGCTGTCCACGTGGTACCACGAGAAGGGCGGCCACCTGTTCTGCCAGCAGGACTACTGGGCGCGCTACGGGGAGCCATGTCACCACTGCCAACAGGTATATTCCAGGTGCTCAGTGTGTGACTGCCTGCTGACCACGTGGTACCACGAGAAGGGCGGCCACCTGTTCTGCCAGCAGGACTACTGGGCGCGCTTCGGAGAGCCATGTCACCACTGCCAACAGGTATATTTAATGTCATGAATTAAGTCCTTCATCAATTGAACTTCGCTCATAAATTCAAATAGTTTATGGTTTATTTGTTCATAAAAAAAATTGTGATTGTCAGTGATTGGTACCACCCGTGCCACACGGCGGTATTTAATGTAAAAAAAAAAATACGGACAGATAGTACTGAAAAACAAAAACACTTTATTGCACAAATTATAAAAATAACAAACAACATATACAGTGAAATTACACAAAGGTGAACTTATACCTTTAAGAGATCTTCCAGCTAACCTTTCAGTAACGGCGAGCATACTGGTATTGGTAGACAAAATCATGAACCTACAATTAGTAGGTTCATGAGAACAAGATTCGTGTCACATACGCGTGTATAATAGTTAATATAGTACGGTCAGGATCTGTCTCTTTTGTGCATAGTCAGAGAGAATCATACTAGCTTTTTCTTGCGGTAAAATTGCCGCTCCGAAAATAATGGATATACTTTTTCTCATTTCTGGGTGGATATCTGAGCGTTACAACCGCCTAATTTTGGTGGCATCATTTTTGCCGAAGTTTCTATTCGTTACAATGTGCTACTTTGTCATTTGAAGGAGGCACGATACCTTATACAAATGACAAAGTATAACATTGAAACGTTTAGAAACTTCGGCTATAATGATGCCACCAAAATTAGGCGGTTGAAACGTTCAGATATTCACCCTTCTACTAACTGACAAATTGGTTTGCCACACTACAGTGTGTTACCATGACCCAGGCTTTTACGAAAATGGGTAATAATACGCATTACTGGCAATCGTTTTCAAGTATTAAGAGTTGACAAATATTTAAATTAATTGTATAATTATTTTTATTTCGTTCGAACGATCAATGTAACGCGTGTACTGCTTAGTTGTCAAACGTTGCGAGTGGCTGCGATCTGTCATTGTCAAGTGCCAATTAACGATTTATTTTGAAGTACATTGCTTCTCAATTAACTTTTCTTAGAAAGTTAATTACTTTAAAAATTAGGATTTTTAAACAAATAATGCACATGGTTTGGCTAAGAATCTGCATCTCAATCCTCGGTTCAAATAAAAGCCTGCATCATGTTAACACACTGTATATTGTTGTATGTCAGGTGATGACGGGTCCCGTGATGGCAGCGGGAGCGCGGCGCTACCACGCGGAGTGCTTCGCGTGTCGCGGCTGCGGAGCGCCCATCGACGACCGGGAGCCCTACGCCGTGCAGAACGACCGGTTGTACTGGTAAATATACAAGTCCTAGTGTACTTCAACTAGTACAAATTGTCTACAGTCGAATAGGGAAGAAGTATTTTAGATTGTGGTGATAATTTATTTGCAAAAGCTAAAATCATACAAAACTAAGGTTTTAAACATAAGAATTACTTAATTTTACTAAGAAAAATATAAAATTAAGTTATTTGTAAAATTAATCATCGTTCAGTGACGTCGTTGTGCTGGACAGCCACGAGAAAAAAATATTGAAGCGCGAAGTTGCAAAGGCGAGTGTACTCCGAAATCGACCTCACAATCGCGTTTGCTGCTTCGCGCTACGATTCGTTCTTGAGTGGGGAGCGGCCTTAGGATTATTGTTAAATATATTTACGTAAATTATAAATATTAGATGTCATATACCAAAGAAAAACGACCAACATCACCTATGTCCGAGGTGGGGATTTTATATTTACGTAGTATTACTGAACACTGTGGGACACTCAAATATTGTGTGCCTTAGTTTTTGCCCGTATGTATATATTTAAGTCAGTATCTATCTATATTGTATGTATGTATTATCATCAAGTTGCAAAATTATAATGCATCTTCTTTTGCCAATTAAAAGTTGTTCATATGTAATTTTTGCTGGCGTGTATGGCACGCTATTTCTTTGACGCGGGAGCTAATACATTTAATAACAATATTATTGTTATTTCTTGACATTCAAGCGGACAGTTGAGATAATTAAAGGTGCCTGTATCCGACGACTCTTGGGCTCTGATATCTTTTTAAGATAAAATAGTTGATATGTGCTTATTCAATATTGAGAAAACATTTGAATTATGGCGCACAGCGAACCGTGTTACGCGCGCTCCTCACCCGCGCCGCGCGCGCTGCGCGTGCTGCGCGCGGCACCCGCCGGCAAGGACAAGGAGTGAGTACTCTATCGATACTTATACTTACTTTTTCTACTCCCGTACTGTTATTTGTCATTTACATGGTCGTGAACACACCATTAAGTCCCTACCTTACAGATGTCAAGATAAGTCTATATTGTCTATTCCCTATAAACGCATTCGGGTTTACACGCAGTGCGTTTTTTGCATTTTAAGACACCTCGTGTATACAAGACTTAATTAAATACATGGCTGAAAACCTAATTAAAAAAAAATCTGATTAACAGTAAACCATAGAGGAGCTTTCTTTTTTAATTTTGACGTCTCCCGCCCAACCTTGATGATTAATAAAATTGTGTTTGACTAAGAATATTACTAAAATTTAAAATTTTATTTAAACATAAATGTGTGGTCGTAGAAAAAGTATGCAACATTGTTTAACTGAGTCAAAAAATGCTCGTGGCGTCTTTAATAACAATTTTCGGCTTCGCCTCAAATTGTTACCCACGCCACTCATCTTTTTTGGTCTCTCTTAAACAAGGGTTGCATAAAATACTCTAGCTAACCTAGGACTAAGTCATTTTTATAATATTACGTTCAAAATTGCCCATTACACAGAAAAATAAGAGACAAAGATATAGGTATCGGCACGAGAGTTGAGACATGGCACTCGTTAACATATTATGTAAACACACGGGGAATTTGAAATTAGTGTTCTTTTTTCGTACTGACAGCAAACCAAATTGCAACTGTAAGATTGACCAAAAAGTTTATTCAAGGGATTTGCTTCAATATTTTGACGCATGTCATTCATTCGTTCACTACATTTTTTGCAATTAGTGCTTCATTTGGATGTGTGTGTAATCAATAGAATCATTCACCTCAACTCTCGTACCGATACCTATCTATACGACTGCATGCTTCGTGCGAAATTGTTGGTAACCCGTCGAATAAGTGAGCAGTGTGACAACATTTGAAAGAGACAAAAACATATCCGGCTTTTTTATTTTTTATTATCATTCTTAATTTCATGTAATAATCGATCACAAACTAAACAATTATTTCTACCATACAAAGTGTAATCGTAAAGGTATTCCTCAATTAGTTTGACAGTTGTATCACTACCAGTGGCGGCGCGTCCATACAACCCGATTCCCACCGGCTTCCCTAAATTTTTTCGCTCACTTATCAAAATCATCCAATATTACCTTTAAAATACATTCGTTAAAACTTTACCCATACATCTACACCTTTAATTGAATAATGCGAAATACTATGGCTTTACAAAAGAGTTCAACCAATCAGAGCGCGCAAATGAACGCAAACCGGCTCGATATGGGCTTCTTATTCATTCATAAAACTACTACGCGACGAGTACGCGACATCGAACCGAACGCACACATCCACAAAGCACGCAACATCAAACCGTCAAAAATGGCCGCTAGGACAACTCGGGACAGGACGAGTTGTGGATACATTCCGTTATTTGAATTGAAACATTATAGTTAAAAGCTTAAGGTTTATTTTAGAATGCGTCGCTTCACTAATTTGAATCTCAATGAGTTACGCGCGCGTTTTTAAGAAATAAAACCTGCATTGAATCAATGTGCAAATTATGTTATTGACAAATCTTGACGTTGTAATGTAAAACATCAGGTGATTCGTCTGTTCGTTTGCCACCTATAGCATAAAAAAAAAAAAAAAAACATTTATTAATAAAGTTATATTTTATTAGAAAACCACTTACAACTTAAGATTACCATGGATTTCGAAATCAATTAATTTCACATAATTAAAGAGTATAAATTTGTGCGCCTTGAGAATAATGTCATAGCAACATTCTGATTGCATTCCCGCTCTCGACTCCATGTTTACGTTTGATGTTTGTATGTTTGGTGATTGTTAATGTTGGGTTTTTAAGTTTCGACGATAAAAATAAATGCTTGTGAGACTTGTGAGAACTGTGCGTGTGCAATACGTAATTGGTTGTGTCTTTCATACTGTGTTTTCGTTCGTATAATACTACGCTCCAGTTAAATAGATAAATATTTTGATTTTGTTAGGGTTTGTTAAGGTTAAGTTAGTTTCTAGACTTTCTAGTTTCTTCATGTATTTGATGTGATGGCTGCTTTAATTAATTTTGACTGCTGTTTACTCGACATACACTGTTTACGTAACGTCAGTGATGGCAAGTGACAAAGGTGGTATACACTAACTGCAAAGATACAGTTGTATCTTCTTCAACACACTTCAAGAAACCAAATGAAGAAGGCAGGTTTTTTGCTCCGGGTTGCCCTTTGAAAATCTTCACGCGCCGCCACTGATCACTACTATGCCCATCACATACTAAAAGTGAAAGTTTTTCCAGAATGTCCAATATTTTGATACGTAAATACAAATAACCGCTGCGTTTTTCTTTCTGTACACACTACAACAAAATACCATCTGAAGCTATTTATGTTATCTCTAATACAATATGACTAACATTATTTTTTGTATTTGCATGCGAACTAACAAACTAACCGATTGCGTAGTAGAGGGCGCTGTGTTAGCAAGATGGCGGCGATGGCAGCTGCCGTACTACGTACCGCATTGGCTGCCTGCATACAACTCACCTGCCATAGGTACTAATACCACTAACACTAACCTATCTAAAAGTAAAAGTTTCTTTATAGCATAAACAACCATTTTCACAGAAGTCGGTAAGTATTTAGCATAACTTTAATGAACGTAATAACGTAACAAAACGTTCGTCAGCCTCCGTAGCCTAGTTGGTAGTGACCCCTGCCTACGAAGCTGGAGGTTCCGGGTTCGAATCTCGGCGAGGGCAGTATTTGTGTATTTATTTATCACATATATTTGTTCCTTGGTCATGGCTGTGTAGGTATTTAAGTATCTATATGTATCTATCTATTATATATATCGTCGCCTGGTACCCACATCACAAGCCTTAATTGAGCTTACCGTGGGGCTCTTGCTGGGATTCGAACCCGGAACCTCCAGCTTCGTAGGCAGGGTCACTACCAACTAGGCTACAGAGGCTGACGAAATTCGTAACGAATGGTGATGTTTTCGACTCGACACGAGTTACGAATTTCGTTTTTGCACGTGTCTCGTACGACTTTTAGTACAGATGGCCCTCCGAAGTTTTGGACCTGACGTAAAATTACCCACTTCTCGCACTAGAGCCTAAAAACGGCACCATCTGTACTAAAAATTTAGTTTTTAAAATTTTACTGTATGTACTTATTAATCTAATGAAACACATGACCCACTTTGAAAATTAAACACAGACTGTTAATTTACCTTGTTTTCAGGAATTATGATGTAATCTGGAATTATTAACATTACCAGTCCTTTAGTCACAGTAAAGATAAGCGCGCAGGAAACTGGTGTTTGCAGTAGGAATACTCGCTGACTCACGATGCCTTAATATAGCCACAGACTATCACTTGCTTACCAACCGTCGACGGTTAAACAGATTTAAGAAAAACGTCACTTCGGTGGAAAAAACATTGAGGGTTGACGATTAACCTGTCAAAAAACCAAATCAAATCAAATTTTTTATTGCACACATCATTTACAATGGTAATATGCCGTGATTCTTAAAGCCATACATATGATAATATGCACCCCGTAGAGGCACAGCAATCTACTTTAAAACTAAGATAACATTTTATTCCTAAACTCCGAATTTTAAATAAATGTCACCCCTGCCCAGCGCCTGGTGGCAGACAAAGTATCAAAAACCCCCTTTGTTCATAAGGATTAATTTCCTAAATATTTTTCTCTAGTTATAGGGCCCTCTCTGCGTATCGTCGCTTAGTACCCACACAGTGAGCTTACTGTTATAATTATTCACCCTGGCTCCATTGTTGAAAAGAAATGAATGCTCATTTC